>JZKD02S1340124.1:96467-113302 GCA_000966675.3 Picea glauca | reverse complement strand
GATCATATAACAATCAACGTATAATCTAACTTTTGCAAATAGTATGCCAAGTATCAATTCGAATATGATTAACTTATGTGCCTTGAAACCATTGCTATCATACCTTATAAACTTGTCAATATATTTGGTGCATATTGTATGTGTTTGTACTCCAAAGTATTAGAACCAAACAATCAAAATTTCTTCATATAATAATCGAGTGAAAGTCCAAAGCAAGGATAAAAAAAAATACAACCAAATCCATTGCACAATTTTCATAAGATCAGAACCAGACGAATAACTTTCATGCCCAAAGATTTAACAATGAAATATATCCAAATGCGCAATCAAGGTAAGATAATGCTCAAGAACATAAGTCTGATACAACATTTAGTAATCATGTGATAAACCAGTGATCAAGTATCAACCAAAGACGACGGCAATCTAATCAATGAAAGAAGTGTTTTCACGCTTGCAGTTGTGAAAACTGGGTCGAAATTGAATTGTAATGGTCGTAAAGATGAGACGAATGTCCATTAGCACAATGCGACAATGATTTGTCGTAATACGACAAGGGGTGTAGGCAGATTTTGAGAGCAATCGAAAAAAATTGGGTTGGTTGCCAACACACCTGTATATGGATTGACCTAGCTATATTGAATCCCTTCATAGATAAACCAATCGGTCACCTAACTGCTATAGTGCCACTGAGAACAACACTTGGGAAGATAATCTCTAGTACCTAGGTAATCAGGTAGTACGACTAAGGGTATGGTCTACCCTCCTTAGTTGGTGCCCTAAGATATTGGGCCGAGTATTATTGTTCTACCCCGCATGTATATCAAAGAGATATAGCACAAGGTAAACCCTTTTCTGTAGAAACCCTGACAAAACCCTAAACCTTGGGACACAAAAAAATAGAAAGGGAACAAACAAGATTTCTCCTGTTCAAAATTTAGGCATTTCGACAGTACCTTTTTCCTATTAAGAATTTGGGAATTCCAGCACTGTAGAATTATTTAGATCAGAGTAAAACTTCGTAGGAGTGAAAAAAAGGTATAGTGGTCCCGTAGGCACACTTATTTGGGACCTATCCCATTGGATTCCTCTCTTCACCCTGATTACTGTGGTACCTATCATTATTAATACAATTTTTTTAGTGGACCCGACCCCTTTCCCGACACCCTTATTTGTGCCTAACCCATTGGATTCCCTTTTTCGCCTTGATCCTCGTGGTACCTATCACTTGTTACCATTCTTCTCAGTGGTCCCACCCACCCTTCCCGACACCCTTATTCAGCACCTATCTCATTTTCCTAACCGTTGTTTACCTCTACCCAAATGGCCACCACCCGTGCCCAAGAAATCAATACATTAATTGTTGAAAACCTTCAAAACAAGGAGGACATCAAGAATCTCAATTCCAACATTAGCAAGCAAGCTCAATTCCTTTGTTCAAGCCCTCCAAGACCAATGTGACAACATCAAAGACATCAAAGACAGACTTGACCAATTGATGGGTTGTTCCTTGAACCCTTCCTCTTATAAAGAGCCATCTTATCATGAAGACCATGAATCTTCCCATTACCAAGGTACTCATTCCACCCACCTTCCTTGAGATCTATTCCTTCCTAGAATTGAGGTGAAAAAATTTAATGGCTCGGATCCCACAGGATGGGTCACTCAAATGGAACAATATTCCTATATTTATGGCATTACTAATTATTTAGCCAAGCTTCGTTATGGTATCCTACATATGGATCCAGAATGATGGAAATAGTGCCAATGGGGTAGAAAGGCACACCAAGGATATGTTGATTGGACAAAGTTTGTTGCACATCTTTATTACTGCTTTGATTCTGACACCCACTATTTAGGTTGTTTGACCAAGTTGAAGCAGTCTGGGATAGTGGAAGAATTTATCACAACATTTGAGCACTTGGATTTCAAAAAGAAGGGCATGTCATATTCCTTATTCATGGAATTCTTTATCAGTGGCCTAAAATATGAAATTTGTGCCCATGTTCTCATGGCCCACCCCCAGACTTGGTTGGAAGCTACTCAACAAGCCAAGGAAGAACAATATATTTTCTCCTCCCAGACCCGAAAACCATCCTTTATTCCTTTCCCTAAACCCACCAATCCCACCCCTCCTGCAAATCCCCTCAATATCCAAAAATTAACTCGGGCCGAAATGATTGAACACCAACTCAAGGGTATTTTTTATAATTATGATGAAAAATATTTTCCCGGGCACAAGTGTAAGGAACATAAAATTTGTATGGCCATGACTAAGGATGTTTCTAAAGAAGAGGAATTGTTTTCACTTGTGGATGAGCTACCACCACCATATGATCTGACCCCACCCTCTGATCCACCAAAAGTTGAACCAGTGATTTCACTTTATTCCCTCACTGGCTTCTCTTCTCCCCAAACCGTCAAGTTAATTGGTTACATTAAAAAACATAAACTAATCATCCTTGTTGAAAATGGTAGAACCCATCATTTTGTTCATCACTACATTGCCCAAGAAGTCAATTGTTACATCTACGCCATCAATAATTTTCAAATCATGATTGCCAATGGAGGTTCCATGAAATGTGGGGGACGTTGTGAAAATGTGTGGCTCCAAATTGGTCAGTATCACCTGAAATCCCATATGTTTGTTATAGACATGGGTGGTTGTGAGATTGTGCTCGGTGTTGAATGGTTATGCACTCTTGGCCCCATTATCATGGATTTTAAGGAATTAAACATGCAATTCCAACAGGAGGGACCATTGTATAAGTTCCAAGGCATCACAGTAGGCTCCCTTGAGATCATCAGTTCCAATCGAATGGAAAAGATCCTCAAAAAGGGTCATTCTAGCATTATTTCCCTGGACAAATCCAGAAGGTACAGTAAGGATGGTCTGTAAGAGTACCTATGCATGTATATGTCAATTGTGATCAGTAGTGGTAGCTCCATCAAGATTTTATGTCTTATGGAGTCTTATGATTCTTGGGCAGATCCCGAAGGTCCGGTAAGGACGGTCTGTCAGAGTACCACTTAGTATCTTGTTAGTATTTTATATCCTAGGGAATATTATGATTCCTAGGTAGATCTCGAAGGTCCAGTAAGGATGGTATGTCATAGTACCCCAAATGTTTTTGTTGATGCACCTGCATAATTCTGTTTCCACATGTTGATGATGTTTTTGTTTCAGCCTTGTGTTGTTGATGATGTTGTACCAACTTCATGTTGTTGATGATGTTGTTGTTACAACTTCATGCTATTGATGTTGATTTTTCAGCTTCATGTTTTTTATGATGACGATGATGATGTTACTCCAGATCCATTTTGTAAAAGATGATGATATTGATGATGAGAAAAACTTCTGATGATATAGATGTGCCAGTTAGTGTTCCATATGTTGATGATGATGCTTCCCTTTCCTTATCTTGATCATGTTGTATTGGGTCAAGTCATTAGAATACCCTTCTCGTTAAGGGGGAGTGTTGAAATATTGTAACTTAGAATAATATTCTAATTATATTTGAGTTATTATATTATATATCAAATCCCCTTTTGTGGATTGATCATGGCGGTTCTTGTATAAGATCAAATCCCTTTTTGTGGATTAGTCAAACCATATTTATATGGTGGTATTTGTAAATTCGACCCCTATTGTTTATAAAGTGGTTTTAACCACTTCTAGAAGAATTCGTCCCTACTAAGTGAAGAGATACAACCCTAATGCCTCCTCAACTAGTATTTATATGTGAGGATGGTGCCTCACTTGTTCACACTCACACTCACTCATCTAGTGCGCATATCTTGAAGGAAGTTGCATTTGTAGGTGGAAGGAGAAGAGAGGCACATGCTCAATATTATGTTATTCTTAGTGTTTTGGTCTTAGTCTTGGCATTGTATTGGCAAACTATTATTGAGGAAGTTTTTGTTGGGTTTTCTCCCCCATGAGGGTTTCCCAAGACAAAATGGTGTGTACCTTGTGATTGTGTTTCTTTCAGTGATCCTATTTATGTTGTTGTTTTGGAAATGCAATAAATGCTCATGTAATTTGGAAATAACCTAATAACAGTAGTAAAAATTTAACATGGTACCAGATATTGATTGAATAGAGCATCTTTCACTAGGTATCTAGACGTCATTGTTGTCAGGGATGATTTTAAGGATGGAAACTTATTTTAAAATTTAGAAACCTTGGCGAATATTATTAATCCTTCATATGCTAACTATAAATGATTGGCGATTTTTTGTAAAAATATTCAAATTTCTAAGTATTTTATATAGTTTTTATAAAATTTTGGTCATTTTTAAGGTAAAATAATTTGATCCTATAGAATTTGGGCGAATCATTTTTAAAATAGTGAATCCCGTTTTTGGAAAAACCATGGAAAATTAGCCCATGAGCGGAATTTAGCTCCTAAAATCATCCTTGATTGTTGTTGTACAAGAAAATTAGGGCTTTCTACTGAAAAGGAATTTTTGACCTAAAAATATCTTGGAAAGTGCTTTCTGCCCTAGCACATCTTTTGGCAGCTTGAGCGAACCTTTTCAGTGGCCAGTTTCTCTGGAAAGTCAAACCCTAGTTTTGACTAGTACTAGAAAACCAGAACCAGTACCAGAAGTACCAGTCCAGAATTTCACATGCCAAGTTTCATGGGGTAAAACATGGATTTTTCTGAAACAGTCAACTCCAACAAACTCACCTCAGCCCAATGCATCTCCTAGTAAGATCAGTTTCAATTTTTGAGCATTTTCATTTTCTGGTCATTTTCTTAGCTTTAGGTCAAGATGTATGCAAGCACCAAGCTTGGTGACAAGTTAGAAGGTGTGGAAATTTTTTGTGCCCAGAAGTACATAATTGGTCTCATTCTTGAAGAGAATGACCTTGCAAAATTCATAAAAGAAAATGTACCAGAACCTGAAGAAAATGCAGTCAAAGAGAAGTACAAGAAGGATATGATTAAGGCCAAAAGAATAATTGCAGATTCCATTAAAAACCACTTGATCCCTCAAGTGTCTTCTAAGAATACTCCAAAATACATGTTTGATGCCCTAACCAAAATGTATGAAGGAAAGAACATCAACCAAAAGATGAAGTTGAGAACCCAACTCAAGAATACGAAGATGCAAAAAGGAGAAACAATTCAAGACTATTTCTCTAGGGTTTCTCAATTCAAGGAATAGTTAGAGGCAATAGGAGAAAACTTGGATGAATATGAACTCATAATGAAAACTCTTAATGGTCTCACAAGACCTTGGGATGACTTCATCCAAACTATTTGTGAAAGAAAAGAGAAAATCCAATTTTACAATTTATGGGAAGAATGTGTTCAAGAAGAAGCAAAAGTGGCCAACCGAGAAGTTGTCCTATTAAGAGATGAATATTAAGCCCTAGCTTCTCATGCTAAGGGTGGGAAGAAAATTTTTCATTTTCAAAAGGAGACCCACTTTCATAAATAATATCACTCTATAAAGAGATTCTAGAAATATCATAAGGGTCAAAGAAAGGGAAAAGATTTATCCTCCTATCAGTGTTATCATTGTGATAATATGGGACACATTGCTAATAATTGTCCTACCAGAAGAGAAGAATACAAAAGGAGAAATAAAAAAATACATCATGCTCGTGCAACTGAATATGATGAGCCACACAAGAATTTAACCAAAGAAGAGATTGCAGATTATGTTTTGTTTTCATCCCTCTCAGGATCTGTGATACCTGGAGAGGATACTTGGCTCATAGATAATAGTTCCTATAAGCACATGATAGGTCAGAAATACATTCTCTCTATCCTTACAGAAAATGACTTCCCCTAGAAATTTTCACTTGGAGATGATTATCAGTACCCTATCAAAGGAATGGGAGAATCCACCTACAAACTTGATTCAGGAACTCCAATGAGAATGAAGGATGTACTCTATGTACCAGGTTTGAAAAATAACTTAGTTTCTATCTCAACTTAGATAAGAAAGGTTTTAGGGTTGCATTCATAGATGGTGAAATTCTTATGTGGCCTAAAGGAAAAACTACAGAAGATGCAATTGTTAATGGAATAGAAGAAGGTGGGTTGTACAAGTTAAAAGGTCACTCATATGTAGCCTTAGCTCACTCTACTAAAAGTCCTTGTGAATTTTGGAATAGAATACTAGCTCACATCAACTACAAATCCTTACCATATGTAAGCAAGGTAGTTATAGGTTTACCAAAATTAAAGGTTGATCATGAAGGTGTATGCAAGGGATGTGCAGAAGGAAAGAACAAAAAGAATCCTTTTCCAAAGAGAGACAATAAAGAATAAGGAATATTGGAGCTTATCCACTTAGATATATGTTGTCCAATTCCATAAACCTCTCTATGAGGGTATGTATACTATGTATCCTTTATTGATGATTACTCTCGTAAGACTTGGGTTTATTTCTTGAAGTCAAAAGATGAAGTAATTGGAAAGTTCAATGAATTCAAAGCCTTGGTAGAAAACCTCTCGGAAAGGAAAATTAAGATACTCAGCTCATAAAATGGAAGAGAGTACACTTCAAATGAATTTGGAAGTTTTTGCAAAGATCTCAGGATTAATAGGGAGCTCAACACTCCCTATAATCCTCAACAAAATGGTGTAGTAGAAAGAAAGAACAGAATGATTATGGAAGAAGTAAATACTATGATTCACGATCAAGATCTTCCAATGCACTTATGGGATGAAGCAACAAGAACAACAATATATGTCCAAAATAGATTATCCCATAGTGCACTTGGATTCAAAACTCCCGAAGAAATGTTCACCAGAAAGAAACTAGAAGTAAGCCATCTCAACATATTTGGTTGTGCAGTATTTGTACACATTCCAAAAGAAAAGAGAACTAAGTTGGATCGTTCAAGAAAGAAGGGAATATTTATTGGATAATGTGAGGTCTTTAAGGACCTTTGAATTTACATACTAGGTTACCATCATATTGAGATCAACATAGATGTAACCTTTTATAAATATGTAGCACTCAAAAGATCAAGGAAATGCCAGCTTGAATAAGTATATGAAGAAGAACCTGTATCTCCCAGAGTTACAGAAATCACGAAGGAAGTTATAGTTAACCTTGATGATGAGATTCCAGAAGATCATGATATGATAGAATCTCAAGAAACTCCCCGTATGATGATCTCTCACAAGAGAAATCCATCTTGGGAAAGAAAACTTATTCAAGATGCAACCATGAGACAATGCAAGAAACCTAAGCCAGTCTCCAGCTATATGGACTTGATGTGTGATCTCATAGAAAAGGAACCTACTTTCTTTGAAGAAGTCATTCATAAGAAAGAATGGATGGATTCCACGATAGAAGAATATCATTCAATTATAAAGAATGATGTATGGGAGTAGTTCCTAGACCAAAGAACAAAGATGTGGTATCTTCCAAGTGGATATACAAAATAAAACATGCAACAAACGGAAGTATTAAAAAATATAAGGCAAGATTTGTGGCTCGTGGTTTTTCTCAAAAGCAAGGTATTGACTATGAAGAAACATTTTCTCCTATAGCCAGATACACTTCTATCAGAACCATCATATCTCTTGCAGCTAAAATGAAGTGGAAATTACACCAGATGGATGTGAAAACAAATTTCTTAAATGGTGTTATTGAAGAAGAAGTGTATATAGAACAACCACAAGGGTTTGCGGTTGAAGATAGAAAGACTCATCTCTGTAGGTTGAATAAATATTTGTACGGGTTGAAGCAAGCTCCTAGAGTTTGGTATGGCATAATTGATAGTTTCCTAACAAGATTGGGCTTTACCAAGAGTAAAGTTGATTATAACCTTTACTTCAAGGTTATGAATGATGAGCCAGTCATTGTGCTACTATATGTGGATAATTCGTTCTTGACTAGAGAAGAAAATCTCATCACATATTGCAAGAAGAAGCTTGCTACAGAGTTTGATATGAAAGAGCTAGGCCCGATGAATTATTTCTCAGGTCTTGATTGTTGGTAGATCCTAGAGAATATATCCCTTAACCAAGGGAAGTATGCAGTTTAAATACTGAAGAGATTTGACATGTTGGAATGTAAATGCATGAACAGACCCATGGAAACAAATTTGAAGCTCCTGGTTGATACTTCGTCAGAGTTGGTTGATGCTACTCTATATAGACATATTATTGGATCATTAATGTATCTGATGAATACCTGGCTATATATATAATTTTTTGTGAACACCTTGAGTCAGTATCTAGTGGAGCCTATACGTGTTCACCTTGTAGATGCAAAGCATGTGATGAGATACCTTAAGGGTACATTGGATTATGGTCTCTTTTATACTGGAGATCATGACTTCAGACTATATGGTTATATTGATTCAAATTGGGATAGAATTTATTCAAATAGAAAGAGCACTTCAGGATGTTGTTTTAGTTTGGGGTCATCCATGACTTCATGGAAAATCAGGAAGCAATCCAGTATTGTTCTCAGCACAACAGAAGCAGAATACATTGTCACATGTTTCTCCAGTTGTGAATCCATATGGATTCAGAAGTTGTTGACAGGTCTGTTCAGTCTGGATATGGAAGCCACCATGATTCTATGTGATAACCAAAGTTGTATAAAGATGACAGATAACCCAGTGTTCCATGATAAATTGAAGCACATAAAGATCTGGTATCAGTACATTCGTTATATGGTGCAGAGGGGAGCCGTAAAACTCTAATATGTTGGCACAGATGAGGAGGTTGCATATGTGTTGCTAAGCCTCTATCTCATGTGAAGTTTGAGTACTTCCAAGACAATCTTGGTGTTGTCCGAAAGGACCTTCCTCAAAAGGGGGAGTGATGTTGATGATACTATGGTATCCTGACCAGCAATGGGTAGCTCCATTAGGATTTTATATCCTAGGAGATTGATCATCCTTGGGAAGATCCTGAAGGTTCAATAAGGACGATATGTTAGAGTACCTATGCATGTATATTCCAGTTGTGGTCAATAGTGGTAGTTCCATTGGGATTTTATATCCTAGGGAATCTTATGATTCCTAAGTAGATCCTGAAGGTCCGGTAAGGACAATCTATGAGAGTACCACGTGGTTGCTTGTTAGGATTTTATATCCTAGGGAATCTTATGATTCATGGGAATATCTCAAAGGTCTAGTAAGGACCGCCTGTCAGAGTACCACACATTTATTTGTTGATGCACATGCGACATTATGTTGCCACATGTTGATTATGTTGTTTTTTCAATGTCGTGTTGTTGATGATGTTGTACCAACTCCGTGATGTTGATTATGTTGTTGTTATAGATTCATCCTATTGATGTTGATGTTTCAATTTCATGATGATGATGATGATTATGTTACTCCAGCTCCATGTTGTAAACGATGATGATATTGATGATGAGAAAAACTTTCGATGATTTATAGATGTGTCAGTCAGTGTTCCAGATGTTGATGATGATGTTGCCCTCTCCTTCTCTTGATGATGTTGTATTGGGTCATGTCATTATAATACCCTTATCGTTAAGGGGGAGTGTTGAAATTTGGAAATAACCTAATAACAATAGTAAAAACTTAACAAAAAATGGGTGACCAAGTTATTTGGCTATGATTATGAGATCATTTACCAGAAGAGAAAGGATAATTTAGTTTTTTATGCTCTTTATAGGAAGTATGAAGAACAAGGGTCCCTTTTCTCCCTCTCCTTCATTGTACCAGATTGGCTCCAATTTATTCGTGAGGAATGGCTGCAAGACCCCAAAATTTCTAGCATGATCAACCAATTGCAACACAATTCTCTAGAATCTCTAGGGTACTCTTGTCACAATGAAGAGCTTCACTACAAAGTTCATTTGTATTTAATAAAACAATCACAACTTAAATCCACAATGCTTTCTGAGCTTCATGCTTCACCCATGGCTGGGAAATCAGGGTTTACCAAAATCTTTGAATGGGTCAAATGTTTTTTTTTTTTTTTTGGAATGGTATGAAACAGGACATCCACACCTTTGTGGCTAAATGTGAGGTTTTTCAATGCAACAAGTGAGAAAAATTCAAAGCTTCAGGCACAATCCAATCGCTTCTGATGCCCCCTACTATTTGGAGAGATATTTCTATGGATTTCGTTGTTGTCTTACCTAAATCAGGAAATAATTCAGTCATCATGGTGGTCGTCGACCCTCTTTCTAAATATCCTCATTTATGTGCTCTTCAAAACCCATTCACTGCATCCAAAGTGGCTCAAATATTCATGAATAATATCTTCAAGCTTCATGGCATGCCTCATTCTATTGTCTCTGACAAAGATTCCACTTTCACTAAAAAAATTTGGCAAGAATTGTTCAAGCTACAGGGCACCCAATTGCATCTCAACACAACCTATCATCCAAAAATGGATGGCCAAACTAAAATTGTCAACGAGTGTCTGGAAACATATTTAGGTGTTTTGCATCTGAGAGGAAAAATCAATAGGCTTAGTGGTTACCCATAGCTAAATGGTGGTACATTAAATCTTACCATACAACTACTCGCATGAGTCCTTTTGAAGCAATATACGGCCAAAATACACCATCAATTCTCTCATACATGTCAGGTGTTTCGAAGGTTTAGGAGGTTTACAAAAATATTACAGTCCGAGAGGCTATTCTTCGTGCCCTCAAATAAAATTTGGTCATGGATCATAATCACATGAAGCAACAAGAAGATCAAAGTCATTCTGAATGTAAATTTGTTGAAGGGGAGTAGGTCTTTCTTCGACTGCAACCTTATAAGAAGAATTCACTCAAATATTAACACTGTCAGAAAATGGCCCCTAAATTTTATGGTCCTTATACAGTGCTCAAGTGAGTGGGATCGGTGGAATACCAGTTAGCTCTACCCAGTTATTCTAAGCTCCATCCTATTTTTCATGTCTCCTACTTAAAGAAGGTGATTGGAGCTAAGTTCTAAATTCAAACCAGTCTCCCTGAGTTGGATGAAGAAGGTTCCATATGGTTGCATCCACAAG
This sequence comes from Picea glauca, assembly GCA_000966675.3. Lineage (NCBI taxonomy): Eukaryota > Viridiplantae > Streptophyta > Pinopsida > Pinales > Pinaceae > Picea > Picea glauca. Next base: position 102,335 of record JZKD02S1340124.1, on the reverse strand, counting down.
GAGTCTTGGACCAGTGCGAGCATCGTCTCCATCAGCGCACCTGCTAGCAATTTGGTTTTCATTGATGTCAAACTTGATATATAGTTGAAGTATCATTGATTGATTGGCTTGAGAAGCATTGCTAATATTGGACATAATTTTATGAAGGTGACTTGATTGTCAATAGAAGGATAATATTGACTAAATATATTGTATGAACTTGATGAACTCATCCTACTGGCAATATCGTCTATGGTGGAATGTGTTATTAACATCCATGCACAAAAGAAGAAATTGTCTAGACAAAAAGGGTAAATGGAGAATCCAATATGGATCCATACAAGTCACATAAACAAGAAGTCTGGTATAAAAGTCTCAGCAAGAAAAAATTTGACCAGTCAAGCCTTATGTCGAGTTAGAAACAATTATATCGACCAGTCAAACCTTAAGTCAATTCGAAAAAATTAAATGGGTCAATTCGACTAACTAAATGCAAGGAGAAAGGATCAAAGTAGAGTGTTTCAATAAAATGCAATATATATCAAGAAGTCTGGTATAAACATCTCAGCAAGAAGTTGAAGAAGTTGAAATTGAAAAATTCAAAGGTAACAGTTAAACAAATTGCAGTAGATATCAAGAAGACTGGCATAAACATATCAACAAGAATTTGAAGAAGTCGAAATTGAAAAAGTCGAAGGTTGAAGTAAAAAAAAAATGCATTAGGTATCAAGATGTCTCGTATAAACATCTTAGCAAGAAGTTGAATATGTCAAAGTTGAAAAAGTTGAAGGTTGAAGTCAAAGAGATCGAAGGTTGAAATCGAAGAGGTCGAAGAAGTCGAAGGTCGAAGTTGGATAAGTAGAAGAAGTCAAAGTCGAAGAAGTCAAAGATCAATCCGAGTAGAGGTGAAGTAAATTACCTCGAAGGTCGAAGTTGAAGGAAAATTGAGTCATGAAATATAAGTCGACCAAAACAAGTTGGGACAACCAAAGTTGAATTACACAAGTCAATTTTCTTCTAAATCGATTCGGTCCAAGTAGAAGTGAATTAAATCACCTCAAAGGTCGAATTCGAAGGAAAATAGAGTTGAGAAATACAAGTCGTTCAAAACAAGTTGGGACGAAAAAATTCGAATTACACAAGTTGGTTTAATTCTAAATCGAGTCGTTCCAAGTAGAAGTGAAGTAAATCACCTCGAAAGTTGAAGTCAAAGAAAATTGAGTCGAGAAATACAAGTCGGCCAAAGCAAGTCAGGACGACCAAAATCGAATTACTCAAATCGTTTTTTTCTGAGTCGAGTCGATCCAAGAAAGAAGTAAACTAAATTGCCCTAAAGGTCAAAATCGAAGTAAACTTAAATCAAGTTGGGTCGAGGCTGAAGCAAGTCGGGTCGACCGGAATCGAATTACTCAAGTCAAATTTCTTCTAGTTGAGTCGACCAAAAGATGTCTTTCAATCGAATAAGGAAGGGAATACGAAAAAGGGTGAGACCAAGTCAAATATTAAGTGACTATCATTTGAAAGAGAGTCGATTTTAATAATCACCATCAAGTAAAATGTTTACAAATTGAGTTTAACTAGTCACCAACAAAGGAAATATATAGAAGTTGATTTAGACATTTATGAAAAGGTAAAATGTATTGAAGTCGATCTAGCATCTGACGATGAAAGAAAAATATGGGCAATTTGATTTCAAAGAACCTCCTGTACCGCACACCTCACACATTTTTTGGGGAAATTTCTCAAGTGTCAACTAATTAATTATTTTATGCACAAAACCCATGCCGTAGAATTTTGAAATTAATTTCCATTGCTCCAGAATATGCATGCGAAAATAGATATCTAATTTGGTGTACAAAAATCAATTAGTAAAAGTTACCATTTCTGTTAATTAAATCAAGGGGTACAATGTTTCATTCCAAAAGGACACATTGTTTCAAAGTGGCACCCCTTGGAGGACTATATAAGAAAAGGAATAGAAAGGGAAGAAGGGTGTATTGGTGGATATATATATATATAATGGATTGAATGAGAGTTCATTCTATTAGGTTGGTGCATGTTTACAAGCTGAGTGTTGTTATGAGGGTTGGATTCCTCACATCTCAGTTGGATTGGAGATCAACAAGTTGGGTCTTGTTATGAGGGTTGGATTCCTCATTTCTTAGTTGGATCTGAGAACTACAAGTTGGGTCTTGTATCAGAGAGTTGGATCCTTCATATTTAGTAGAAGTTGAATATATTAATGGATTGATTTTATTTGTATTCATTCAAATTAAATAAATAAAAGAAAGATATTTTATCTACTTCATACAGTTTGTGTTATACATGTTTATGAATAATTAATTGAATTGCATATATCTTATTCAGTTAATTTAGTTAACATATGAAAGTGTGGAAAATAACCAAACATTCCAGACATTGATTCACCCCCACCCCCCTCTTAGTGTCAGTGTGTGTTTCATAGTATGCCTCATTCTATTGCCTCTGACAGAGATCCCACTTTAACCATAAATGTTTGGAAAGAATTTTTCAAGCTATAGGGCACCCAATTGCATCTCAACACAACCTATCATCCACAAACGGATGGCCAAACTGAAATTGTCAACAAGTGTTTGGAAACATATTTTAGGTGTTTTGCATCTAAGAGAAAAAATCGGCGAGCTTAGTGGTTACCCCTAGATAAATGGTGGCACAACACATATTACCATATAGATACACGCATGAATCCTTTTGAAGCAGTATATGGCCAAAAGACACTGTCGGTTCTCTCATACATACTAGGTGTTCTGAAGGTTTAGGAGGTTGAAAAAAATATTACAGTCCATTAGCAGGGTCTCAGTGTATCGGTATAGGGGATAAAGCATGGCGAAGAGTCAAATAGTTGTTGGCGGATGGAGGTGGGTGGTGGTCTTAATGAGAAAACATGGTGGAAGAAATGGAGGAGGGGCGACTAATCCATGTCATGAGAGGGGAGCGAGTGTATCACAATGAAATGAGGAATAAAATTGTGATAATATTATGCAGATTGTTAACCAGGGCTGTGAAATATATAGGTGGGAGAGGGGGTAGAGGGGGATGAAGGGGGAAGCACCAATGTGCTGGAGGGAATGTCGTGAAGGGAAAGAAATTGGGGACGGTAAAATGCAAAGGATGGTGTATTAGTATTTTGGATTGACCATACTAGAGATGGATATCGAAGAATGTGATTCTTCCACTTGATGTGTACTTGCAGCATGTGTGAATGAATCACATCGGAATAGGTTCCCTTTTCGGAGCTAAATCTTCAGGAACTTCACCCGCACCCACCTGATGTTTACTTGGAACGCTAGATGATATGCACCCTCTTTCACTCAATTTCTATTTCATGAGTGATTGAAATGACTACCTACACAGTCAAAAGGTATTTTACACCGACTATGATCTATGCTAAATATTGTACAACATATATTAACATTACTGTATTGATTTGTAAATTCACTAAAAGATTTAAATGGTGATTGACCCTTGAGGGCCATAGTACACCTTCAACCTTCTACCATTAATGATACCTTTGAGTGGTTTTCCTTATAGAGTTTCCATCTTGGTGGCCCCTGTGTCACTAATATAGATTAGCCAAAAATGGACCCAACCAATGCATGTGTAGCTTACCCAGATGTTGTAAATATTTATTGTCATATAACAAAACTAAGGATCTTCACTGAAGAATTTTCTGGTGGATATTACAATCGTGCCATGCTTTTTTTCTGTCGTTTTCAAAAAATCTGGCTGAATCCTACCATGATTCATTCTTCCTCAAGTTCCATAAGCTCATCCAAACTGTGTTGGAGGGATTGATCACCAGTCATTTGAGTTGTGAGGGTGACCTGGAGGCTGGGGAGGGAGAATTCTAATGGAATAACTGCTTCCTTTCCATAGACTAATCTAAATGGTGTTTTCTTAGTCATCCTTTTGCAATTGGTTTGATAGGCCCATAATACTGTGGGGATCTACTAATCCTAGTCATCACGATGCATGTTACAAACTTTGGTTAAGACAGATTTTAAAATTTTATTGAAAGCTTCAACCATACCATTAGCTTGAGGGTGATAGGGAGTACTCCTTTGGTGATGGATTGTGAACTCGTAAGTGAGTTTTTGGATGGTCTCATTTAGAAAATGGGATCCTTGGTCACTGATCAATACCCGTGGACATCTGAATCTGGTGATAATGTTGTCAAAAATGAAGCACGCCGTAGTATTTACTGTACAATCTTTGACCATCACTGCTTTATCCCATCTCATGAGATTTTTTTGGCAGTAATAATGTATTTCACCCTAGTGCGATGTGCAGGCTAATTGATGGGTCCAACAAATTCTATTTCCCATTTGTCAAAGGGCTCAAGGGTAGGTACTGGGAAGAGTGGGATATCATCTCTTCGGTAGGTCTTACCCACTCTTTGACATATGTCACGGTGCTTACATTAATATTTAGAGTTAGTGAAGAGACAAGGCCACCAAATCCCTGCACAAAGAATTTTTCATGTGGTTTCCTTTCCATTGTTATGGCCTCCTACAAAACCTTCATGCACAACATAGAGAAGGGAGTTTCTTTCATGTTCTAATGCACAATGATGTAGGATTCTATTAACGCTTTATATTTTCTTTGGGATGTATCAAAGAAACCCCAACGTAACTATTTCAACCATCTTTAGATTGTATTTTGACCTATACAACCAGAGAGGGCTCTCTCAGATGTCTAATGACTGGTAATAGATCAACGGATTCATCAATAAGCACACAGAGGTCAGATTATGATATAAGATAGGTTTTGTTTTGTTTTAAAAGGGTTGGTAAGACAAACAAGAAAAGGAAAACATTGGGCAATGGAGTCAAGGTCTGAGCTTAAAGATATTGAATTAATGACTGGTTAGTGTACTTTTTGAAAACAAAGGCAAGGTAAGCATATCCTTCAACAATAAACAATTTTAGATGATGGTAGGACATAAATAAGAAAATCCCATTATGAATGAGAGCATATAACAAGGATGAATTCTCAATTATAAATTTAGAAGAAATAACATGAAGGTTGACTACAATGAACAGATCACCTAACAAAGGGTGGTGAATTCTAGACCTATAATCATTAAAAAATGACACATGCATTAACTATGTCTATCCATGATGAATTCCAATCATTTACTCTTAACTATGCTTAGAAGAAATAACATAAGTGAAATGAATGTGAACTAGAGGAAAACACACTGAAAGATAACACCGTGATGAATCTATGCTTCATGGAAGCACTATACTTCTGCATTAACTCATAAGGATGTTCAGAAGAATATACACATTACCATAGATTTTCTCCTCCAAGTCGAACCCTTGTACATTCCAAAATGATTCTTTAAATAATCAAACAATAACATAATATGTTCCTAGTTTGCTGGAAATAAAAATCATAAAAGATAAACTGGAAATAAACATGTTCCACTAATCTTCGAGTAGACTGCTAGTCACAAAGTTTTTGGGATTCGGTAAGATCCTCTGCCACTTGTCTCTTAATTATCTGTCATTTGTACCTCATCGGGTAGCCTAAAAATCTGGATCGAATCCTTCATTTGATGCTCTGAATTTGTACTTGCTGATTGTGCATCTGAAACATTGGAATGCTCTGCCACCTGTGTATTTACTACTCTTTCGCTGCCATGTATCTTTCCATTTTGTGACTTAAAATGTGGAAACTGAATTAACACTTATCACCTTGAATGCAAGGATGGCTGGAGTGAAATATGGATTTGCTTGAGTGCTGACAAGGCTCCCTGTCACTTTTCCGTAGTGAACTGTTGTAATTCGTTGTGTAACTGCAACCTACAGCAATTGCGTAGTGAGTTTAAACAACGTGTTGATCTTC
>JZKD02S1340124.1:11643-37812 GCA_000966675.3 Picea glauca | reverse complement strand
AAGCACATTCACGTCCTGGATTAAGTTGACGTCTCATCTCCACATCTAACGGTCATTACAGACCTTGAGATCCTCTGACAGGATCTCGTCCGTTCATCGGGGTTTATCGTCACGATAATCCAGACTCTCGATCACGGGACCCCCGAATCCTCTATCCCCGGTTTCCTGATGCGGTTAATCTCTCAACACGTGGCCTCTGTCAATCGAACGACTCACATCTACTCCGGGGTTTCCACCATGGGAAATCCCGAACTCTTCTCAACAGGAATCCCGATTCTGCGATTCCCGATGAGCCAATTCACCGATCAGGTCCCTTATGTGTTAGCCCTCCTGGCTAAACTCCTGGCCCACGTGACCACTCTCTCACAAGACCGCAGCCTTATCTCCTGTCGGGTTTTTGAACTTTCCAATGCCGGAATGTACTCGTCCTCAGGATTTGCGATCCGTCGAATCCCGATATGCCGATATAATGACAACTAGCCCTAAAATGGGCGCTTTTCACTTTGTCGGGATTCCAGACTCCGCAATTTCGAAGTGTATGGATTTCTTGTCCACAGGATTCCAGATTCCTCGATGGATGACTTTCCTTTCGGGACTTTTCCTAAATGCTCCGATTGCCACCATGTTTCCTCCCATGATGGAGGACTCCTATTGCTTCTGGGATTTTCACTAGGAAAATTCCCGACCTCATGTCATCGTGACTCCCAATTTAATGAATGCCGATATCCCGATGGCCACACCTCTCGTCGGGATTTTCAACCTCCTATTCACGAGGGCTTAACCCTCATGCATCTCTTAACAGATCCAACGACTGTCGGGTTTTTCTGGCTAAGATCTAATGGCTCGGATCTGTCCCACATTGTGCACTCTCCCACTACTTCATGGATGTGGAAAAATAAATGGTCCAGATGTTCTCATGGACCTTGGGGGGTCTACGATTCTGATTTCTTCGCTATTCATGAAGATAGAGGAAAAGGGGCAAGGTATGTAATGCCCTCATTTCTTTTGTCAATCAAACGTTCATGAATGACCATGGGTCTTCCGATGGAATCTCGTCTGTGGATCGATACTTATCCCTACGTTGTTACTTCGAGATTTTGAGAGGGTCATTCCTCCTCATGCAAGGTTGTTAAGACTTGCACAACCAAGTCCTTTTTCCAGGTTCTTGGTAAACCTTTCCAAGGAGGGAATCTCTGTGAAGAGATCTATTCCAGGGCATCCCTGGAGACAGATAAGTGTAAACAGCTTCCTGAGAATGGGCTGGAAGCCTGACTTGGTTCAAATTATGCATAATTAAATTCATTTATTAGCATAAGCCATGCGTGGTTTTTCTGTTATAAGCATATACAACTACTAGTACTGATCAAAATACTACTCAAACATTCTTAAAATGAAAACATTCACAGTTCCACAGCTTATGAGCATAATCATCAAAATACATATATTTCAAGGTGCCAGAGGCAAAACACTTATCAGAAATGACACCAGGGTTAAGCAACTGCTGAGAGGGGTGCTCGTTTCCACCCAACCGTAGGCTTAGCGAATCCCAGCGGATTTACCACTAGCCACCCCCGAGCTAAGACCACAATGTTGTGAGACTGCGTCTCTATTTTGCAGTGACCAGGAACGAAAGTTGCAATCCTTCCTCTCTGTTATCACTCACTCTGCATAATGCCAGAGTTCTCCCCTCGTGTCTGCCCCCCAATCGCTTCTACCCCACGCCTTATCCTCTTGCGAGGTTGCGTGTGGCGTGATTACCCTCGTGCTGATCAGGTCTAACGGCTCTACGGATGGGAGTTTCACCTCCCATCCCTCATTAAACCATCCACCTACTAGCCTGCGAGACATTTAATTCGAGGCTGGCGAGCCGCTTTTGGTTCTCCGGGCCAGTGGAGTCCAAATACGGTATTAATTCTCGGTGGAAGTTAACGCCACCTTTTTAGGTGCCTTCCATCGCCATCGCGGTCTCTTTTTCTGCACATCCCTTCTTAGCAGTCCTGCAATAAATTCAAAATGTTATTCACATTTATTGACCTTTTCCTCAAGGTCCGTTTACATCACATATTCACATTTATGAGTTTTCCATAGTTCTTGGCCAGTCCAGTTATATTTACAAGCCAGGGGAAACAGGGTGTTACAGGCCATTTATCTCCACTCACAAGCTTGGTTGTTTCACTTTACATATGTTTTAAAATCACTGCATAACCCCTACATTGCTGGAACGTTGCATATCCAACCCCTTGTATCCCTAGATCATTGTTGATTCCACGGATTTGTTGATTCTTCCCTTCTAGAATGATCAGATGTCGAGCATACACTCCATTTCCACTGAGTGTCCACCGAAGCACATCAGGCTTCACACCGTAGAAGATTGGAATAATATTTTTCCTCGACTCCAACATCAACATGAGTTCATTTAGACACCAACTTGACTCTGCATAATTAGTGGAGAAAATTGCTATATGGATGGAGGCAGATCCAATAGCACCCTTTAAGAGAGAAGGTATGTGGTCTCCCTCCTTCAATTCCTTATACTCGCAGTCCATGGACAATAAGGCGGTTGTAGAGATGGGTTGCTAAGGTTTCCTTGACATCGGTACCACGATGATGGTTGTAGACTCAGCGATGGGGTTGGAAGAGGAAGCCATTGGAGACACAAATAAGATGAAGGGAAAACAAAGATGGATGCAACAGGGCAAAATGTGCCTGTTCTCAATGAATGAACAATGCGTAATGGGGGTTCAACTATTTTCAATATTTATAATGAAATGTTACAAATTTATTAATATAAAAAGTAAATTTAGACATTTTGAAAGAGATTTTTTTGTGTGTGATTCACATATATTTTTTCTAGTCTATTATTAGTCTATTTTTTAATTAGTCTTTTCATGGACTATAGTAATGAGTTTGCTTTTGATGTGATATTGATGTGACATTAATTTGTCTTTTACCATAAATTTGTGTATGCAATGTAATGCTTAACATATGAAAACAAATATATATTTTTGGATATAATAGAAATATTAGTGTTTCTCATTTTTAATTGGTTGATAGAATTAAAGTGTTATTGTTCTCTTCAATATGTAAAATTAATTACATAATCTATATAAATTTCACCAATCACCACATCTATATATAAAACGTTGTACTGTGTATTTATTATTATGGATTATTATATTTATTATCTAATATATTATTTATTATTATATTTATTATCTAATATATTATTTATTATTATATTTATTTTATATTATAATTCCATTCAACTTACTATTCATTACACATTTTGAATAACAAACAATCCCCATTTATTATTTTTTGACAAAAAATATTCATTACTTATACATTTAGTTATATTAAGTTTTATTGTTCAACATATATTTCCCAACTAATTATACAACCCTTATTTAATTATAAAATATATGCAGTCAAAATTACTATTCCGTCCTCCTTTCAATAAGCTAAGATGCCAGAAGTTGTGAAGAGGGGTGTACGAATTTAGAAATATAAAACCCCAATTTTCAATGATATAAAGGCAGTACATGCATCCCAAGTAATGCCTCTTTGTGATTTAATTGTCAGTTTGATGCCCTCAAAATTTGATTCGCTCTTTCTCCATCTCTCAATTTGATTTAATTCTGCTGTCTCCGTGAAAGTGTCTTTCCAACTTCCATGGAATAATCCCTACTCCAATTGACCATATATATGTTTATAATTTTATAAATAAATATTTATTTATTCAGAAGTTCCGTGAAGTGCTTTTATATTTTCTTTTTATTTAGTTGAATATTATTTTTTACTGGATTTTCTCTAGTTATTCGTGTAACTAAATGGAGGTTAAATTCCTTTGGCATTTCCTTTTATGAAAGAGGGGGTTATGCTGATAGAAGAAGTTTGTGTTTCTTGAGAATGTCTTAGAGGTTAATCTTTCTAAGTTTGTAAATTTCAATGTTTATGATAAACTGAATTATGCATTGAGCTTCATTATCTAAAACCATCATAATTTATTTGCATCTTGAATGTCTTTTTCAAGTTGGATGTGCTCAAGGTACCTAGTTTTGGAACAATGGAAGCTCACTTTGACAACAATGATTTGATGGTTGTGGGAAGTCCACCAATTTTAGGGGAGTCCCCTGCTTCTTATCTTCAATGTGGTTAGTTTTGGGAGTAAGAAATCTATACTAACTAACAAATGATTCAAATGATTCAAACATTTTGGGGGGAAAGAGAAGAAATTATTTATTATCCAATGGAAAGGCAATACAACATGAAATCTATCACTTGAGGAAACTCTTGTAGCTATGGAATCCAATCCTTTTCTATGAGAAGGTTCTTTGGTTCCTTCAATGAGCTCTCTCTGAAGCGACATGAATATAGGGGTAATTCCCCTTATGCTATGGTGATTTGGAGGGGAAAATGGGTAACACAAGTGTAAAGAAAAAATAATATATGTGAGTGGAAGAAATGTCTTTCCCACACTTTGGAAAAATCTAAACAACATAACTTTAACAGGTAGCTGATATCCTAACCAAGCCTCTGATCCTTGAGACAGTTTATGCAGCTGAGAGGAAAGCTTGGTGTGGCTGAGAATGATTCCCTCAGTGAGAGGGATTGTTAAATTTGGCAGCATCAACAATTATTCTCCAATGAGAGGCCATATGGGCCACCCTGAGGCTAGCCAGGGAGATTTGGAGAATCAACCAGTCTTGTGAGGTATTGACAAAAGCCAAGGGGAGCGCACAATCTCTGTGAGTCAAACCAAAATTCATGATGAACGAGATGCTATGTGAGTCTAATGAAAAAATCAGGGGGGAACGTACAACCTCTGTGAGCATAGACAGTCTAGTGCAAAAGTCAGGGGGAACATACAACCTCTGTGAGCATAGACATACTAGTGCAAAATTCAGGGGGAATGTACAACCTCTGTGGGCCCAGTCAAGCCTTGTGAGCCATGAGCAAAAGTCAAGGCATTTAGCAAAAGTTAGGTTGAATATAAAATTCCTATGAGATAGAAACAAATGATATTCATAGTATTTCAAATGATATAAATGTATTGATCTAGTGTGTTGGCACGTGTAACATTATCCACCATGAAGAGAATTTTGAATTTCCTTGTAAAGAGTGAAGTTGTAACTGAAGTCTTGAGTCTAGTTCTATTTCAAAACTAAAGTGTAATGTTGAGTTGTAACTGAAGTCTTAAGTCTAGTTCTATTTTAGAACTAAAGTATAATGTTGAGTTGTAACCGAAGTCTTAAGTCTAGTTCTATTTTAGAACTAAAGTATAATGTTGAGTTGCAACTGAAGTCTTAAGTCTAGTTCTATTTTTGAACTAAAGTGTAATGTTGATTTGCAACTAAAGTCTTAAGTCTAGTTCTATTTTTGAAATAAAGTGTAATGCTGAGTTGTAACCAGTCTCAAGTCCAGTTCTAAGTTTGAACTAAAGCATACCAGTCTCAAGTCTAGTTCTATTTTTGAACTAAAGTGTAATGTTGAGTTGTAACCAGTCTCAAGTCTAGTTCTAAGTTTGAACTAAAGTATGAAGCTGAGTTATTATTAACTCATGCAAACATGTTAGTATTTCGAGTCTCTCCTCTTCTCCTCTTCAACCTATATAAGAAGAGGTCAATCCCTCTCTTCAATACAATTTTGATATGCAGGTTAAGGGAGAAGAAATAGACGAGCATATATGTGATAAAGAGGCAACATACCAAAGCAACATATCGGTGTTGTATATCAACAATAGAGGCTGCATATCAGAGGCATATATCATCAGCATATCAGTGTTGTATATCAACAATAGAGGCAACATATCAGAGGTGTATTTCAACAAGGTCTCTTAGGTCTTTGTCAAGTCAGAGTCATCTTGGCAAGCTCTTTAAGAGTAGAACATTCATGGTGGATATTTGTAAGTGATCTTACATTGTTAATGCAATAAAGGAATATCATTTGTTGGGGTTTTTCTCCCTGTACAGTGTTTCCCCAGGGTATATGTGTTTTTGATGTGCATGCTTACTTATCTACATAGTTATTGCTATTCGGTTATGATTTGGTATTGTTGAAGTGTATTAAGATGGAATCAAAGTGTTGAATAAAATAAAAGAATTAATCTGCATAAGAAATCAAGCTCATAATTTAACAAGGAAGACTTCTCAATGTTTTTTCTATGATTCTTTGATCCTCAAGAGTGTCTCCATTAGTTCTAATTTGATTAACCAAGATCATAGTACGAGTAAATAAATCGTTCACTGACTCAGACTCCTTCATTTGAAAAATTTCAATATCTCTTCTTAACAATTGTAACTTGACAAACTTTACCTTGTTGCATGCATTTTGCAAGTGTCCCATGCTTGCTTGGATTTTGTAGTTGTTGCTATCCTTGGAAAAATGGAGTCTCCCATAGCTGTCTGTATAAAGTAAAGAGCCTTGGCATCCTTCTTCTTGTTCTGCTTCAGTGTGTTCCTCTCAGCTTGAGTGAGTGCATTGAATGAAACTTGGTCTGTAGGCTCAGGGAAGCCATTTTCAATTAGCTCCCACAACTCTTGAGAGAAGAAAATGGTCTTCATATTGATGCACCAAACATCATAATTTTTCCCATCAAATTGTGTAATTGCTGCCACAAGCTGTTGCTGCTAGCCATTTTAAAGAACCACAATATAAACACAAAACACCTCCTATAACCTGCTTCGATAACAATCTATGGGGAAAATTATAGAGTTTGTGCAATAAATAGAGTAAAAACAGAGTATTCAAGTCTGTTGTATATGGAGAAAGAAAAACCGGATTTATATTGCCAACAATGTCCAATTACAATTAGTGTTGTTGCACTTACTATTCTCCCTCTGTCCATAAATTCTTTTTATCTATCCTCTCCTCTCTATATAAAATGAACAGACTTTTATTGCTTATATAAAACAGAGCTGGAAAATATCATAACCACTACAACCACATGCATACATTTATTTCACTATTGTGTATGATTTGATGACTGCATATGATTTGATGACTGTAGGGTGTATGATTTGATGACTGTAGGGTAGGCCAAGCATCAAGCAATATTCACAAAGTTTTGATACATCAAAAAATCCACTACATTACAATATCTTACCTTTGATATTAGAAATGCTTTGAATGTTTTAAACATTGTCAATCTACTCATAACTTCCATAGAAGAGGTCTTTCTCCGCTTGTCACAACTTCCATACAAGGGGTCATAACTTAGATCCAAGGGGGCATATCTTAGATAAGATAGGTCTTTCTCTTCTTGTTGGCACAGATGTTTAAGTACTTGGCCATCGTAATGCAGTTTGGGACACCGAGAAACATTAAGCACCCTCAGCCACATCAAATGTTCGATCCCTGCAAGTTCTTCTAACGCATTGCATCTTGACACCTTTAGCACTCGAATTTTTGTCAGCTGTTGCAAGTCCAATATGCCCGTGACCACACATTTATAAAGCTCCAACGTGTCCAAAGATTTTAACGTTCCAAGACCAAAAAGCTCCTCCACTTTTGGACAATTTAAAATGTCCAGCATTTGAAATTTTGCAAGACCACAAAACGCTTCAATGTTTTCCAAATCAAGACAATCCCAAAACTCTAAATCCATGAGTGTATCTAGCAATGTACCAACCTCCACTAGGCCTTTACAATCGTAGATGTAAAGACGTTGAAGGTTGGGGCAAATACCTTTACCAAATGCTATCTCTGATATCCTTGTTGAGACTAGCCACAAGTCTGTAAGGCCAAGCATGCACTCAACTAAAGAATCTCTTTTGAATGACATTTCTCTTAACGGACTATCAAATACTACTAATTTTGACAGATTGTTCAGCGCCATGATACATGGTGGTAAGCATTCGACACCTGTTCCATTGAGGCATCAACTAGATATTTTCATCATAGATATTTTCCATGCAAGAGGCATCAACTATTGGGGTTTCCACAAAAGAAAAACTTTCGAAATACATGTTTGTATTTTTCTTTATAAACATACATGTTCATATTTTCTACCCTGTAAAATATACATTTTTCACAATTAACAATCACCGTAAGTTTATTATGGATAATATCAACTTTTATATTATATCTCCAACCTGCCTTATGGCATGTAACTCTTAGTTCATGCATGCCAAAAAGACATATTATTCTTCCTATATTTATTATTTAAACTATTTTTATTCAATTAAAAAAAATACATGGATATTTAAAATTGTTTTAAAGTTTTGTTTTTTTTAATTGTAATTATTAATTGCAAATAAATTATTAAAAATAACTAATATTAGAAAATTGATGTATTAATTTAAAGTGGAAAATGACTCTTAATAATATAAACATGTCAACCACTCTTAATAATATTGTTATGTTTATGTTAGTAGATAAATTTATAAATTAAAAATCTAATAACAATAAAAATTGTATTGATTGAAATTGTTGTTGGTTGTGCATAGACCACCCTCAACAAATTCAACACACTATGAGGTCATATGCACCTTCTTCAAAAAAATTTGCATCTTCTGGACTTGGTTAGAGGTTGTGGTTGGTCGCACACATCCTATACATAGGCTAGTAGGCCTTCTTGCATTACTTGAAGGCCACACGATTCGATGGGAATTTTCTTGGCTACATGGGAAGGTAGGCAAGCCACCCCATTCAAGTTTGGTGGAAGTCTAAGTGTCAGATACATCCAATGGATGAATGGCTTAAGAAATGAATAGATAAGACTGCCACAATCATTAATTAATGGTGTTTGGCATTTTGTGGCTCCTTCCATTTGGATGTATCATGGTTAATATATTTTAATTAAAATACTTGTCTCATACCTCCTTGAAATTGTCAAAGAATTTTATTAGTGAAAGCATCACACATGACATCCAAGTCAATTTGGGAAGATGTTATACATATGAACCTTTCCTTGTATTGAGAGTCCAAGTTGATTTGCAAATGAAGGTTCATTGAGTTGAGTTATTTTGTTATATAAACATGGAATAGCAAGAAACATTGTTTATTCTATGGATAAATAGTTCAAAGATCATGCCACTAATAAATGCACTCTCAAAAAGTCACAGACGGATGAATAGTAGAACTATATCAAAGAATCAACGTTGTTCATAATGCAAAAATTAATTTCAAATGGATTTTGATTTGCAATGGGGTCTGTTGAATTTTTTAATCATTACATTTTTTAATAGAGAAAGGGTGTGTTTGTCGATTGGCATGTTGCAAAGTAGAGGTTTGTTTTTCTTTAGCTTTGACAAGGTGCAATTGTTTTCCCATTGTTGAAATTGGCTTTGACACTAACAAGCCAACCAGAGGACCATCCTTTCATGCTTGTTGGAGAATAGTGAGTAGAGAGATTTTCCACATATGGAGTTAGAGTTTGTCACTTAGATGGTACCTGAGCATAGAGAAATTCAAGCATGAAAGAGCCGAGCCTTGAAGTAGGGAAGCATATCCAATATTTTTGTTCCTTCTTGGTGGTAAACAAGAAACAATCCAAGCAATCAAGTCTTAAAACCAAATATGAGGATAGAGTTCTTATTGATAGAGTAATTGCAGAGTCCAACTAGTGGTTTTGGCATTTAATTTTGCATCGAGTTTAGAATCCTTGAAAACCATTCAAAATATAGAGATCTTACCATAAGATTGACAATAGAAACCAAAATTTTAATTCTGCCAAGAATATATGTTGATGAAGTGGGCGGGTTATAAGTCCCTCATTTACAGATCATACATAAATTTAATTTGAACAAGTACAATAAGGCATAGCTACTTAGTAACTGCCTCATATGTAAATGATAACCTTAAGGTAAATTAGCAACTAACCTATCTATTTCATACATTTTTAAAAAATGTTTTAATATATTAGTTGTAGATATTAATAATAAAAACTAGAATAATTATCAAAGTAAATGGTCATTGTAAAGAAAACTAATTGATGAAGTGGTCACTGTAAAGAAAGTAATTATACATAATCTAGAAGAAAAAATAATTATCAAGTATGTACAACATATAGTATTAAGACATAGTATAAATGTTCTACGTTTTTTCCCATTTCTGATTAGACTACTATTACCCAAAATCTGAAAATCCTTATTTGGAGTTTATTATCATCTAGTTTTTATTTGATTCCGAAAGTAAAGTGACAATTACAGTGATTTACTTGTCAAATACATTGACAAATTGTTTTTCCACGACACAGTAAAATGTATAAAATATTTAGTACAAATTTGAAGTGGTCACTATAAAGAAAATAATTATACATAATCTAGAAGAAAAAATAATTATCAAGTATGTACAACATATAGGATTAAGACATAGTATAAATGTTCTATGTTTTTTCCCATTTCTGATTACACTCTTATTACCCAAAATCCGACAATCCTTATTTGGATTTTATTATCATCTAGTTTTTATTTGATTCCGAAAATAGAGTGACAATTACAGTGATTTACTTGTCAAATTTTTTTTGCAAGACACAGTAAAATGTATAAAATATTTAGTACAAATTTGACTAGAGAGTTGGATTTCAAATTCCAACCCTGTAGTGTGATTATATGTAGTCTTGTTTGGTGTTTAGTCGAATAAAAATTGTTATGACCGAACATTATCGCTATAATTGCAAAAGCTAAAGTGCGGCTGATTCAAATTGAATCGAAGAAATATCTTTGGATTATCAAGACTTTAGCACATTTATAACAAATCAAATACTTTATTTAAGAGAAGACGATTCCACTAGGACTTTAACATCATTTCTTTAAAGGCAATTTTAAAAACAAATATAAAAAATGGAAGACTTTTTGTTGTGTTCGTAGAGCATAGAGTTCATGTCAATTTAAAGGAGGTTTCCATGAACAAAACATTTTGGTTTTATTTATTTTATGTTATTAGTCCCTGCCATAGGCATAGAGGGATTATAGCGATCGATAATGCGTTTACTACATATTAGTTTGTCCTTTGACCCGAAATATTTCCACAATACCTATTGTTGGAGCTATGGAATTAAAAGCATATATTTTTATATAATAAAAAGTAACATATATGTACTGATCTGATTGGATAAGAGATTGGAGGTCTTATTTTTGGCTTTGCTATTCCCAATGTAGTATATGGCAACATATCCAAAGTTTTTCTCCTAGACAGTATTTGTTAATCATATATTTTTCATCTATATTTCTTGAAGGTCGATTAATGCTACCATTAGTTCGAATGTTTGTATTAGCATTTTCTGCTAGGCGAATATATCCATAAGTTTTCATATGTACTAAGCATATTGAAATTTTTTGAAAGCTCTGTAGTGATTGAGAATTCCAGAGTTTATACCGTGTTTGGCGGATGTGTATTTTTTGAAATGTATTGCCACTTATTCTGAGATGCGTTAATAGGCATGACAACATAAATGTTTACATGACACGACGTCCTCCAACACCCCTGACAACTTAAATGTTTGCATACGACAAGGTCCTTAGACATCCTAGCAGTCTTAAATGTTTATGTAAATACGCTTCTCGGAGTACATTTTTTCTTGAAATTTTATTTACAGTTACAACGAATTTGCATAGTCTTGTTTGTCCACCGCTAGTTCGACAAACATTGTATGTTTCATCCTTGTTCCTCCATTGAAGCTACATACATTGTTTACTGGTTCAGTGACTGCTTCTTCTTCGTTGGTTTGTCGGTTGCTGCCATTGTATGTTTCATCCTCGTAATCATTGAAGCTACATACATTGTTTACTGGTTCGGTGAGTGCTTCTTCTTCATTGGTTTGTCGGTTGCTGCTTGTTGTTGTTTCACTGGAGATTCGACCTATGCTTTTGCATTTCATTGTTTTGGAGTAACAATGCCATAGTTTCATTTTGTATTCCTTGTTTGTTGTTCAGTGTTTGCAGTTTGCAAGTAAGAATGTTTGCTTATTTGTAGTCGCATGTTCCTTGTATGTTTCTGGTTCCTTCTATGCTTGGGCTACAATTTCGTAATCGTTGGAGATACATATGTTGTTCACTGGCTCAGTGGTTCTTGTTGGTTCGTCAGTTGATGGTTCTGTTTGTTTGGCTGGGGTTTGATATTTGGGGCCCTGGGGGTGCAATTCGACTTGTTCATGCTTTCTCGCTGCTTTGGTCCTTGCTGTTTTATTTTGTTTGATTCGGCCTTGCAGGGTTGGGGTGCAGCGGCGGTGGTTGGAGGTTTTCTTTTTTCTTTTTTTTGGATTGTTATTGTTTTTTTGGGGCACTTTACGGTGTTCATCCCTTGCACCCACGAGTTGACATGCAGTTGTGTTATTTTCCATGTCTGTCGAGGGCGATATCTATTATTCTATAATATTTTTCTAGTGCTCTAGTCCTGCCATGAAAGAAGATAGTTGCATGCAAAATTGTTGGAGGATTACATGTGAAGTTACAATATCCATTGTTTTTTTGTTGTAATAAAGCATATGTATGCAGGCTAGATTTATAAACCATGTATGGTCAGATGTGCAGATATGACATTACATGTTATTTCTCCTCTACATAGACTGGTGTGTGCATGATACAATTTGTGTTGTGCTTGAGATATGATATGTGCAAAAAAGATTCTGCAAGATTATACTTTGATGTCTGGAAGCATGTCTGAGTGGTTTGATAGGGAAAACTGAGAACTTGTATTTTGGGCACAATAGCCTGTGTAGAGGATAAAGAACATGGTTAAAGGGCATATGTGGATAAATTTCCAAGGAAAACCAGAAATCGTTTAGTTGTGGCCATGCAATTGCGTGATATTTTATGCCTTGTAATATATTTTGGCCAGGGAAAAAAAATATACACATTTACAACAATGGATAGAGAAGCGCAAAGGTTCATGTTTCTGCCTTTTTAGAGTGTTCGTTCAGTCAGTTTTGTTGTGTGTACATATTGCTTGTTCTCTAGGGAATACCATCTTGCATTGATGTTCATTGAATTTTGTGCGTTCCCATATTCAAACAAACAGAGTAGCTAGAGAAAACGAGGGAGTCTTGACTGCATCGACTGAAGAGGATATAGAAAGGTGTGTGCTTGTATTGTTGTTTCATATTGCATTGTTTTGTATTTCATTTATGGTCTATATATGTGTTGAACTAGTTGCATGCCTTCCTACATGGTAAGTTATCTTGCTTACATGCGTACCTTCCTGCATACTAAGTTGGTTCATGTCCTTTGTGTTTGCGCTGCATTGCTGCATTTAAACAAATAGAATGGATGGACTGGATGAAGGGCTCTTTGGTGGGTAAATACACCTGTTTATCTTTCTTTTAGATGTTTGTCTTCATACTAACTTGCCTTTCTATCCATTGCATCTTCGACATTGCTGCCTTGGAAAGAACAGATTGCTTGGATAGGAAGATGAATTGTTCTGTGTAACGAAAGAGGGTTCTATGGTGCAATCTTCTAAAAGGTATGCCAAGTGTGCTGGTGAATTAAATATACAAACCAGGTGGGGGCATATAATATTAGACTTGAAAACGATGACTTTGCAGTAATGGGCATTTCTGCGCTCCCTATTTCTACTTTTCCCATTTTCTATTATTCCTTTTGTTTTGTAATTCATCTGCCCAGTGTGCTTTCCGAAAATTCCTTCATGCGCTAGTTTGTGGACTTAAAGATTCACATATGTGGTGGTGCTTCTACCTTCTTCCATAGTGTTAGCGATATTTCTTGTAAGGGGCTTAGAATGCAAAAGAGTGGGTTAAAAACCCACTTACCATAAGTATCAGATGTGAAATGTGCATGTAGTAAGCGGCGAGCAAATTTAGACGGCAGAGAGTCGCGCGCCTGAATCAACAGTGCGCATCGGATTCCGGAGCCCCCCCGCCTTTCTACCTTTAAGTGGAGGGGGGGGGGTCTGGAATCGCGGGTGCACCTCTTCAATGGCCGAGATCAAAGCGCCTAGATCAACGGTGCTCAAGGAAATTCCGGACCCCCTTTGCCTTTCTACCTTTAAGAAGAGGGGGGGGGAGGGGTCCGGAATCGGGCGCTCAGCTTCCCAACGGCCAAGATCTAAGCACCCGAATCAACGGCGCTCGCGTGATCCCGTCCTTCTCAGCTTATCTGTTCTTAACCAATGTGGGCCCTCCCCCCTGTTATGCCATCCTCCGAAGCCACTTTTCCCCTGTTGCCATGTGTCATCTATCCTTCTCCACTCTTTAGTCCAGGTGGTCCTTTCCCCATCTCATCATCCACTCACCACCTGCCATGTGCCCCGCTCCCCTTCACGTTAGCCTCCCACTAAAATGTGCCCATTACGTCTCATCTCTTGTCTCCTCCGCTTATTTCCTTCTGCCATGTGTCTCCCCTGTAACCTCTCTCACCCCTCATCACTTCACGCCTCACCCTCATAGCTTTGGCGCCACTACTCCCGTCATGCACCCCATTCTTCGCACTGGCCTCCACATCCCCGAGGTGCCGAGTTGGCTGGACCATCCTCAATCCCAATGAATCATTTATTGAAGCAGTTGGTGGTGGTTAGACATCGTCTCCGCCATAATGGGAAGTCCGGCAATGAATTAAAGGCACGTCGATTCGCCCACGGAGCCGTCAAGAGTCCGATTGCGTCCGTTGTTGGTGCACGATTATTCAAAGATTGCAGACGCAGATTGTCAGAAGCCATGCAGATGCAAAGTTTTAATGCAACGTCTCAGTTTTGTTGATGTTGTTGTTTTGAGTATATGTAGGCGTTTTCACCATTTTTGTATCGATCAATGGTAGAGAAAAGCTCCCGACTGTAAAGTTTCAAAGACCATTCTGGTTCTAGGGTTATGCATCTATGTTTGAGATTTCTTGTTTTATGACAAATAGTTTTCCTGCTCCATCTCTGTTTTCGTCTTACACCAAAGAGTTCATGATCGATTGATTCGCGTGGGTTGTCGCAGTGGTGCCATGATAAAATATTTATTGTTGCATCATTGTATTTTCTAGTTATCTACATTTGGATGTAAGAGGTCCTTGCCTTTAGATGCATTCTCTCACAATCTGTTAGAAACCTGATGCTTATAACAGACCTTTGCACTCTTCTTATACAAGTCTTCCTCCTACTCACCCTTATTACAACTCATTGTTTGAAGTTTATCTAAGACCTCACTCGCTCATGCATGCCTGGCCTAGTTTTGGAATCGAGACGATATTGTCTGAGTTTACTTCCATTTGATCATCCCTCTATAAACAAATCGTGACATTAAACTGATGGGTGTCAGGCTCAACTCCTACAAGCAATCCAAGAGTGACTTCTGATGCTAACATTTCTGGCGCTGTTGCTGGGGACGAAGTTGAATATTTTCCCCGGGATTGAACGACAAAGATTAGCTGATTCTGAAGGTGCATCAGATATCAGAACTTGAAGATTGCTACTGTGCACTTGGCGACTCCATTGTGACGACTCCACTGGGGAGAACCTGCTCTATTAATTGTGGCTTTCAGAGGCAGACACACGCGGTCTCATCCACAGCTGCCTCTAGCTACACCTGAAGCTGACCCAAAGGTGGTGCTCAGAAGAGGAAAGAGCTCTGCTGCTGAACCAGGTATTTCCCTGCCTCCTTCTGTAAAAACTTTGTTTTCTTATTCTCAGCTTCGTGGCCAGCCCTCTTTAGAGGTTTCCCATTTCCTCAATTTTGGGAGTGTCCCTGCTGAGTTTTCCCCTCCTGGTCTGGGATTGGAGGGAGAAATCCTTATCACTCCTCTCTCCTCTAAAGCTATTCCTTGGCGTAGACAAGGGACTGTAGAAGATTTCCCCATTCCTGCACAGAGAGGAGCACCTACTGACTTGAGCTCATTATCCTTCTCCTTGGATCCTCTCTTGTTTCCCACTCCACTATGGGACTCATTCCCAGGAGCCCCTTCGCGACCTCTTTCTCCTCCAAGTTCTCCTCCACCTAATATTCCCATGGATGGTGCTAATCCCCCATTGAATAGAATGGATGCCATAGTCACTGCTAGGTATGCTCCTTTAATCCTACCTCATCCTATGAATCCTCTCCCTGCTAGAGACTACTTGAAATACATGCCCAAGTTCACTGGAGAAGGGGACATAACTGCAAAAGAGCACTTGGCTACTTTCTACAATTATGCAGACAACCTAAACATTGAAAATGAAGATGTCTGGATGAGGGTCTTTGTCCAGAGCCTGGATGGCGAGGTGAGGAAATGGTTTAGAGGATTGGCCCCTGGATCTATTGCTGGAATTGAAGCCCTGGATAATGTTTTCTTGAGGCAGTGGGGAGACAGGAAGGATTTCATGTATTACATGACAGAGTTTGGGTCTCTGAAGAAAATGGAAGGAGATTCTATCTCTGACTTCTCCAAAAGATTCAATAAAATGTATAATAAGATTCCTGCAGAGATAAAGCCCTCAGAAGCCTCTACTCAAATTTCCTATGCTGGTGCATGTGACCCTGATTTCTGCCTTTTATTGAGAGAAAGAAGAGCCACTTCCTTAGCTCAGATGCAAGACGTGGCTGTAGAGGTGGAATCCAATATATTAGCAACTGACAGACTGAGGAGCAAGACCGACACAAACAGAAGAAAGGTAAAGTCTGAAGTCTCAACTTTTGGCACATTGGTGCCCCACCCTCAGGTGGACGAATTGACCAAGATGGCGAGGTCTCTGTCTGCAGAGATGGAAAGAATGAGGGTGGAAGGGAGGAAAACATACAAAGGTCCCCAACACGCCAAAAAGGGAGGAGGTTTTAGAAGACCAAATAATTTTGCTCCCCCAAATGTGCAAAAGGAAAGAGGAAGAGACAGAGAATACCAAAGAATTCAAGCCCCTTTTCAGAACAATTTTGTGGCCGAAGATGAAGAAGGGGAAACAGACAAATTTGAACCTGAAATCCATTGCTTTGGAGATACTCCTCCTTTTCCTCATCTCACTCAATCGGCATACAAGGAGCCTCTCATGGACGTTCAACTAAATGAATTGAGCAAGGGAGATAAAGCTGGCAGTGGTCAAGGCAGGTACAACCTGAGGTCCGACAAAAGGATAGCGGCACCTAATATTTCTGAGCAGTTCGCTAGAACGGAGAAACCTGCTAATAATGTAGCAGACGGCCACAGAGGTAAGAAGGCTTGACCCCTCTCTCCCATTTTCCACAATCATGTCCCTGAAATAAGAGAAATTCCAAAGCTTGCATCTTATTTTAATTTCGAGCATGAAATTCAAAAGATCAGAATCCCTGTGCCCCTCACCAAGCTAATTAAACATGAAGAAATAAAAAAATGCTTCTCTGAGCTTTTACGATCTGAAGCCTCGTGCCCTCCCACAGACTCCAAAAACCTCCAGGATGAAAGGCCAACCGTCATCCTAGGTCCCATGGTAGAAGATAGAGATGATTCATCCCCTCCCTTCTACACCTCCCTGAACATACATGACAAAGTGCTGCACAACTGCTTGATGGATTCAGGGGCTTCTCACAACCTCATGCCCAAAACTGTCATGGAAGAGTTAGGACTGGAAGTCACCCGAGCCTATCATGACCTCTATTCTTTTGACTCCATGAGAGTTCAGTGTCTTGGAGTTATCAAGGACCTGGTGGTTTCTTTGTTTTAGCTGCCCATGAAAAGTATGGTCATGGATATTGTGGTAGCTAATGTTCCCCCCAAGTTCGGCATGTTGTTGTCAAGGTCTTGGATTAAGCGGCTTGGGGGAACGTTATAGATGGATCTCACATATGCCACCATTCCATCTTTTGGAGGTGAATACAGGAGGTTGTACAGAGAAGCCCAGCTAGCCTATATTGTTAGTGATGAAGCAAACCCCACTAATCACCCCATCTTTGCACTTGACACTGACTTAGGGTCTAGTTTGTTACAGGTCATTGAGACTCCTGAGTCCCCTTTATAGATCAGAAAACAACCCATTCTTAATCGGGAGATGCCTCCTCCAACTACCTCTGTTTGGAATATGTTCTTTGATGGAGCTTCCTCCAGTATAGGCGCAGGTGCCGGAGTGGTATTCATATCACCTTGTCAAGAAACCATATCCCTGTCATACAAGCTAGAATTCGAAATCACCAACAATGTGGCAGAATATGAAGCTCTTGTTCTGGGTATGAGGGCTGCAAAAGAAATGGGAATAAAGGAGATAGCAATATTTGGAGATGCTGAGTTGATTATCCAACAGGTCAGAAATGCCTATCATGATAAAAATCCCCGGCTCAAGAATTACAGAAATGAGGTGTGGGACCTGGTTGATAATTTCTTCTTGGATTTTAACATTTCTTTCATCCCAAGGGAAGAAAATACTTTAGCCTATTATTTAGTTGCCTCAGCTAGTTTGCTCGAAGTTCCTCTGCCACCTATGGTCAAATATGATGTTGAAATAAGATATAGACCCTCTGTACCGGACAATGTCAAACATTGGAAGGTATTTGAAGATGATCAGGAGATCGAAAAGTTTCTTCAATCTGTTGATGAATTTTCTGTGTTGCACATAGATGAGGATCCTGACATGGAGGGGGACCCCCACCCTGGGGTGTTTTTAAATAAAATTGCTAATCATCAGATTATACAACTACCGAACAATTACATTCTGAAAGGACTAATCCCATTAGAAAGGTTGTTCGATGGAAATGACATGGCAGTAAAGGGTAGAGTTTCAGGTGATGATGCTGACACAGCTGAGTGCAACATAGGCACACCAGAGGAGCCTAAGTTTGTCAAGTTGTCAAGGAGTTTGACCGAGGAGCAGAGGGCCAAATATACTGAGTTGCTAAAGGAGTTTGTTGATGTGTTCGTGTGGACCTACGAAGACCTCAAGACATACGACACATCAGTCATTGAGCACAAGATCCCACTGAAAGAAGAGGCTAGGCCATTCAAGAAGAAGCTAAGACAAATAAACCCCATGTTGCTACTTGTCATGGAGAAAGAGGTGAAGAAGCTGCTGGATGCCCAAAACATTGTCCCCATGAGATACTCCAATTGGGTAGCCAATTTGGTTCTCGTAAGAAAAAAGAGTGGGGAAATCAGACTCTGTGTTGATTTCAGGAACCTAAACAAGAGATCAAGGAAAGATAATTATCCCCTGCCCAACATGGAACACATACTGTAGAGGGTAACCGGTGCATCTAGAATATCCATGATTGATGGTTTCTCTGGATACAATCAGATATCAGTCATGCCTGAGGACAGAGAAAAAACAGCCTTCACCACTCCTTGGGGCACATTCATGTATGCCAAAATTCCTTTTGGGTTGATGAATGCAGGAGCCACATTCCAGCGAGCCATGGACATAGCTTTCATCGGGGAGAAAGATAAGTTTTTGGTGATCTACCTAGATGACATAACAGTCTTCTCCAAGACTAATAAAGAGCACCGCTGCCACTTGAAGAAGGTTTTCCTGAAGTGTCAGAGGTATGGCCTATCTTTAAAGCCCAAGAAATTGTTGTTTTCAATGCAGGAGGGAAAGATATTAGGCCATATAGTATCAGCAGAGGGGGTGAGAATTGATCCTAGCAGGGTGGAAGCGATTCAGACCCTGTCACTCCCCAGGTCTAAAAAGGAGGTTAAGGCATTTTTGGGAAAGATTAATTTTCTGAGGAGATTCATCTCAAACTTTGTCGAGCTGGTGAAACATATCACAACCATGCTCAGGAAGGGAAATGAAATCAAATGGACCACTAAACCCAGGGAATATTTTGTCCAAATAAAGAAGGCGTTGACTGAGGCACCTGTGTTAATCAGCCCTGATTATTCCAAGGATTTTCTGATATTTTCTTTTGCTTCCTGTGATACAGTAGCGGCAGTTTTGTTGCAGAAAAATGATCAAGGGAAAGAGAAACCTATTGCCTTCTACAACAGGGCATTAAGAGATGCAGAGCTCCGGTATGAAATCATGGAAAAGCAAGCCTATGCATTGGCGAAAGCTCTCAAAGATTTCAGGATCTATGTCTTGCACTCAAAGATCACTACATATGTCCCTTCAACCTCTGTGAAGGACATTCTTATACATCCTAACATAGATGGGAGGAGAGGTAAATGGATCACCAAGATCCTAGAGTTTGATCTGGAGATTAAGCCCACCAAGTTGATAAAGGGGTAGGGTTTGGCCAAGTTGTTGGTTGAATCCAATTGCAAGGCCTTGGGAATTAACTTCATCAATGAGCAAGCTGAGCCCTCCAATAATCATTTCCAGGGTGCCCTATCACTAGCATCATGCCCCTAGTACAAGGATATCTTGTATTTTCTGCAGGAATTAAAGCCCCCTGATGGATTGGGAAAAAGTAAGGCCAGAGCTTTAAAGATCAAAGCGGTCAGATATTGCCTCATTGACCAAGCTTTGTACTGGAAAGACCCCCTGGGGGTATTACTAAGGTGTCTGGACCCACAGTAAGCCCAGAAGGTTATGTTCAATTTCCATAGCAGTCTCTGTGAATGGCATCATTTTTGGAAGACCACAGCTCACAAGATCCTCCGAGCTGGGTATTACTGGCCCACCTTATTTCCTAATGTTTACAGAGAAATCAGAGCTTGCATCAAATGCCAGAAGTTCTCAGGAAAGAAACAACTCAAATCTCTACCATTAAAGCCTATAGTAGTTTCAGCACCCTTTTAGCAGTGGGGATTGGAATTCATTCGAGAAATTCATCCTCCCTCAAGTGGCCAGCACAGATGGATTCTAACTGCAACTGACTATTTCACCAAATGGATAGAAGTTGTCCCTACTAGAAGCACTTCTCACAAAGTGATTATCAGCTTCCTGGAATATATTATAGCTAGATTTGGTTTCCCCAGCAGAATAGTCACTGATAATGCCTCCCCCTTCCGGTCTGAGCCTCTGGTCAAGTTCTGTGAACAGTTTGAGATTTCACTGATTCACTCTACTCCCTACTATCCTCAAGGAAATGAACTGGCAGAGTCCTCCAATAAAAGCCTAATCAAGCTCATCAAGAAGCTACTAGAAGACAATAAAAGAGCCTGGGACTCAAAGATCAAATTTTCTCTATGGGCTGACTGAGTGACAACAAAGAAGTCCCTAGGCATCTCACCTTTCCAACTACTTTATGGAATAGAGGTCGTTTTCCCTACTCAGCTCGCCTTGTCCGTGGTGAAATTCCTCCATGACCTTGAAGGAGAACATAACCATGGGGTCAGAAGGATTCATCAGATAGTGGAAGTGCAGCAGATAAGAGAACAGGTCATGGACAGGGCCTACAATCATCAGCAGAAGATCAAGCAGGCCTTCGACAGGAAAAGCAGAAAGAAAGAATTCGAGCAGGGTGATCTAGTGCTCAAGTGGGATGCACCCAGGTAGGACAGGGGCAAGCACAGTAAGTTTGATGCCCTCTGGTTTGGGCCTTACAAGATCCTTGAAGTATTTTCAAACAACACTTACAGGTTGCAGGATCTGGAAGGCAAAGAAGTTTTTAGCAGCCCAGTGAATGGGCATTTCTTAAAAAAATGTTTTTTGTGAGCCACAATAGGCTCTTTTGTTCTTGTAAATATTGTTTTTGTTTTCATCTTAATAAATGACTCCATATCCCAATAGCAAGGCAATGAATCTGCAAAAGAGTCCTTAGAGCATCACAGGAACAACTCTATCCCCCATGGAGCCAAATGTTAGCGATATTTCTTGTAAGGGGGTTAGAATGCAAAAGAGTGGGTTAAAAACCCAGTTACCATAAGTATCGGACGCGAAATGTGCCTGTGGTAAGCGGTGAGCAAATTTAGACGGAAGAGAGTCACGCGCCTAGATCAACGACACGCATCGGATTCCGGAGCCCCCCCACCTTTCTACCTTTAAGCGGAGGGGGGGGGGGTCTGGAATCGGGGGGGCACCTCTTCAACGGCCGAGATCAAGGCACCCAGATCGACGACGCTCAAGGAAATTCTGGACCCTCCTTGCCTTTCTACCATTAAGCAGAGGGGGGGTCCGAAATCGGGCGCGCATCTTCCCAACGGCCAAGATCCTAAGCGCCCGGATCAATGATGCTCGCGTGATCCCGTCCTTCTCAGCTGCTCTATTCTTAACCAACGTGGGCGCTCCCCCCTGTTATGCCATCCTCCAAAGCCACTTTTCCCCTGTTGCCATGTGTCATCTGTCCTTCTCCACTCTTTAGTCCAGGTGGTCCTCTCCCCATCTCATCATCCACTCACCACCTGCCATGTGTCCCACTCCCCTTCACGTTAGCCTCCCACTAAAATGTTCCCATTACGTCTCATCTCCTGTCTCCTCCGCTTATTTCCTTCTACCATGTGTCTCCCCTGTAACCTCTCTCACCCCTCATCACTTCATGCCTCACCCTCATAGCTTTGGCGCCACTACTCCCGTCCTGCGCCCCATTCTTCGTGCTGGCCTCAATGCCTATTCATCAGGTCGTTCAGCTAATCTAGGTGTCAGCATGAAGGGCCATCCACGTCCCTGAGGTGCCGAGTTGGCCGGACCATCCTCAATCCCAATGAAGCAGTTATTGAAGCAGTTGGTGGTGATTAGACATCGTCTCCGCCATAATGGGAAGTCCAGCGACGAATTAAAGGCACGTCTATTTGCCCACGGAGCTGTCAGGAGTCCGATTGCGTCCGTCGTTGGTGCACGATTATTCAAAGATTTCAAACGCAGATTGTCAGAATCCATGCAGACGCAAAGTTTTAATGCAACGTCTCGGTTTTGTTGCTGTTGTTTTGAGTATATGTAGGCGTTTTCGCCATTTTTGTATCAATCGATGGTAGAGTGAAGCTCCCGACTGTAAATTTTCAATGACCATTCTGGTTCTAGGGTTATGCATCTATGTTTGATATTTCTTGTTTTATCACAAACAGTTTTCCTGCTCCATCTCTGTTTTCATCTTACACCAGAGAGTTCATGATCGATTGATTCGCGTGGGTTGTCGCAGTGGTGCCATGATAAAAGATTTATTGTTGCATCATTGTATTTTCTGGTTTTCTGCATTTGGATGTAAGAGGTCCTTGCCTTTAGATGCATTCTCTCACAGTCTGTTAGAAACCTGATGCTTATAACAGACCTTTGCACTCTTCTTATACAAGTCTTCCTCCTACTCACCCTTATTACAACTCACTGTTTGAAGTTTATCTAAGACCTCACTCGCTGATGCATGCCTGGCCTAGTTTCGGAATTGAGACGATATTTTCTGAGTTTACTTCCATTTGATCATCCCTCTATAAACAAATCATGACATTAAACTGATGGGTGTCAGGCTCAGCTCCTGCAAGCAATCCAAGAGTGACTTCTGATGCCAACACATAGTTTCCCACTTTCTCGATTATGAGTGCCAGGCTGGTAGGTCAAATATTGTTCCCCTACCCTTCAGGGGTCCACGATATAGAGATTGGCCATGGTGCCCCGTGCTCATGCCATGTTTACTGTTAAACATTTTTGCGGTTAAAAATTTCAGATGCATAGATTTTTATGGGTATTTGGTACTTGCAATGGACAATATACAATGCATATGCTTGTTTAGTCCTGATGTTCATCTGTACATGCTTGCATCAAAAAATTTTGGACTAGTGACACGGGCATGAGAAATTAGTCATCCCAGACATTGGCAGACCGACAAGGCCAAAGGTAAAGATGCATGCACTCTGCTCTTGCTATGTTTACTAAACAAATTTCTTGGCCTATATATTCATCTATGGCATGGTTTAGACGAATATATTCATCTATATGTTGATTTCATCTGCAATACATGGTTTGCAGCTCGCAAGAAGTATCAACAGGTACAAGCGAGATGTTGAACGTGTTGCATGTTCTGTAGACTAAGAGGTGTGCTTGCGAAACTGTGGCTCCATAGTTCATCAAAACTATGCGTGTACTTGTAGCACACTACCATTCACTTTAGTTTTCCTGTTCAAAAAATTTCATCATGTCTAGAGTTGTGACATCCAAAGTACCGTCAATAGAGGGCTTGAACAACCACCAAATTGGACAAGTGTGCGTCGGGAACATAATGGTTGTCTATAACACCTAGTAGGACAAGGAAAACAAAAGTAGATCCATTATGTGTGCTGACATGACAAACAAGGACACCATGATGATAGTCACACTGACTGTTCCTCCATAGCTTATCTAGAAACATGCAGAAAATATATTGTCGCGTAATGGAATATCCATTACAAATTTTAATTTATTGCCCAAAACAGTATATGACCTTGGTGATTGCGATCGAATAATTTTGCTCAACGAAACAAGCCTTGTGGAAAAAATTCTCGTTGTTTGTTTAGAATATCATTTCATCCCAGACTCGACCATTAGACAGCTTGCATAGAGCACTGATATTTACCCAATTGTAACAATTGGGGTTGTTGTCACACTGGCGAGAAAATTTGGTTCTCAACACATTCTCCATATAAACAATGGAGAGTCAGACATCGATAAGGCAATGGTACCGCTTTTTAGATTTAGTTTTGTACTTTAGTTTCGCATGTACATGTATGTCAGATAAGTTACACAAATATTGCATTGTTCCATGTTGCAGCTACAATTGTTTGATACATATTCAGATTTGTTTTCTTCAATGGAACAACAATTGCATAGAGGGCAGATTCCACTTATGTTGTTCAAAAATATAACAAAGAAGAGGGATGCTAGAGAAATGATCTTTCAGACAACCCATGTAACGTTTGTAACAGAGTTGTGAGTAGATATAGTAGAGGATCTGAACAAATTAGCTTGCTCTACAACTGTTTTGCATATACATCCACAAAATCATTCTCACTTAGCTTATAGAAATAGCCTTCAACAAATTTCTGCACTTGCTTATTTTTATTTTATTTTTTTAAAGGGGGAGGGGGTGCAGTTGTGTATTATATTGTTTAATGTATTAATCCCTTTGATTGCATTCCCAGGTTGAAGGTCCTTTAGTTGCAACCAATGTGTACTCGACCCCCTTTGAGCCTGTATGTGAAAAATGCAACTCCGCTGCTTTTGCCTCCACTTTGATAACTGACGATACAATTGATTGTCTGCAATGCGGTGAAAAATGTCCATATATATATATGGACATTTCTTGAATGATGTTATCCGAACCGTGGGAAAAATAATCATGCATTGTACGGTTAGGCAGCCTCTGTTACAAAAAGTGCTTCTTGAGTTGGCAGAGTTGTCGTATGAAATGTATATATGGAAAAAGGAAAGCAATTTCTACATGTTGCAGCAACTTCGGATACACAACAAATTCACCTTGAATGAGGACAATGCAATTTTGCATATTGACTGAAGAATGGGAAAAAAAAATTCAAACTTTGACAGAAAATGAAAATACATCATGTGTATCTGTAACATTTGTTGAACATCCAGATGAATGTTCATTGGACCTGGCCCATATCTCTGTAATCCCCATATATCGCATGGCCCCAGTTATTTTCTACTGGGAACATATACCAGAAGCAAGAGAAAACGAATGGGGCGATGCCTTTTATTTGTACATCAAATTGTTTGGTGCAAAGGTCGATGGGTTCTGCTCTATGGAACCTTATGGGAACTTGCTTGCATCCTATTTAAAGTATGGTTGGTTCTTGGTTGTTTTCTTTGTCTGTCAATTTGTATACCCTAGAACTCGAACTGTTCTTTGGATCACATGAAACAATATAATTGAATTATTTAGCCAGCTGGCTTGCAGATCTGCCTGATAATTTTTTTTGTGTTGCAAATGTACTATGTAGAATGAATATATAGTGTGAAAAGTGAAACCGTCCTATCATAGCAACAAGAGGCTCTTAAAATTCAAATTGGTCGTTGTTTTGGCATTTTTTGCTTATTCGATGAAATTGGCAAAACTAATATCATGGAATAATTTGAAATGAACGAATATATACTGTGTGGAGTGAAATTGTGCTATCATATGGACAAGAGGGCCTTAAAATTCAAATTGGTCCTTTTTATGCTTGCGGTGATAGAATTTTAAAAAAACTTTCTTTTGTTTGCTTCATTTTTTTACAAATAAGCGATTGAACATCCTTTAATAATTTAATGTAATTCACTTGTACAATATCAATAGTTAATATTAATAATTTAGTATTTGAAAATAATGTTTTTAGATAAATTTAGATAGGATGAGAAGCCCTAAACAATTTCAATCTTGAACCCACGAGACATGGAGTCCACAAGTTCGCCTGTCAATGTGTATATCGCGAAACTGTGGGTGATATTTGCAGAACACAGAACAAAAGAGGCTCAAATTTCAGCCCACCAGGCCGAGAACCTACAATCCAAAAA
>JZKD02S1340113.1:0-11687 GCA_000966675.3 Picea glauca | reverse complement strand
AATCATCAAGCCACGAGGGCGCTAGTCACTGCACTACGCGTCTCAATAATGTGTGCGCACACTGCAAATTTTTTATTGATAAACCAAAACAAAAAAAAAAATAAGCCACAGCCGAGAGAGGATCCTGGAAGAGGAATTTTATCTTGTACTAAACAAAAAAGACATACAATCCAATGCCCAAATGCCCAAATGCACAAGCATCGAGTCAAACAAGCCACGACCAAGAGAGGAGCCTGCAAGAGGCATTTTATGCTGCACTAAACAAAAAAAAACATACAAGCCAATGCCCAAATGCCCAACTGCATAAGTGCCGAGTCAAACAAGCCATGACCAAGAGAGGAGCCTGCAAGAGGCATTTTATCTTGCACTAAATGCCCAAGCGTCACCGCCATACACCAACACCAGCACCAAGAGCAGAGGGAGAGAGCAGAATGGAGAGGCGACATTGAGGGAACATTAGGGTTGAGGAGTTTAGGGTTTGATAGGAGGCGTGTAGGGTTTTAGGTAAGGAAAGAGAAGGAGGGGCATGTGGGCCTCATGCAAGGACCCACTGCTCACGCTAAAAATTGTTTTTTATTTTATTTTTTTATTTATTTCTATTTTTTTATTTTCTTATTATTCATATTTTTATTATTTTATTCATTTAGGTTAAATATAAATGTTTTAATTTATTCATTTTGGTTAAAATTTAATGTTCTAATTTAAATTATAGTTTAAATTAATTTAAATATAAATTAAGTTAAATTATAGTTAATTATAATTAGAGTTAAATTATATTTAATTATAATTAGAGTTAAATTTTAATTATATTTAAATTATTAAAATTTATAATTCATGCTGAAGGAAGGAGGAACAACTTCCTCTGATTTACTTTCCTCACACTGACAGTGTAAAGGAGTTTGGTAGATGCTAGTTGTGTCTAGCTCAGGAATGGCGTCAAGGAAAGTGGATCCGACTAATTAAAGTGACTAATTAGATTTTTTTAGTGAAAGTATACGGACTTAGACCGAGATAAGCGAAATGGGGCTTCATGTGCACTAGGCAGGTAAGTTAGAGGAATTAGCGAGTGGGGTACAGTGCTAGCATAGCTACTGATTGAGAGGATCAATAGTTTTCTTAGGTGAGAACATCAAGCTCAGATGCTTAACCCTAACCTAGCCAATCCCCTAAAGAGAGTAACGTCTGTTTATAGACAAGTAAAGAAACAAAAACTTACGCCTAACCATTTTTTCTAGTTTGAGTTGCACAAATTTAGAACGTCCTTGAACTCACCCTGACAACTTTGGTTGATGCAGGTTAAATCATACATGATGGTTATGACTGTAGGGAATCGAGGCAGAGGATCATCGTCGCAGGCACCGCCAACACTGTTAGCACCGCCACCACCATTGCCAGAACTAGCCCTCATACTGCGCTCGTTGGAGGCCATAAATGAGACTTTAAAAGGGCGACAACCAACAAGGATCGAAGTGGAACCCTCACCATTTGGAACAGGTAATTCAGAAGCATCAAGGGATTCAGGGGGAGGACCTCCACTCAAAGACATCACTCTAGAATTGCAGAAGATCAAACTTCTGGAGTTTGTCGAGGGTCGCGCCAGTGAATGCGCAGAAGCATGGTTGGAAGGCATGACAAGGTGTTTTGCCTTAAGGTACTATGCATCCACCTCAAAGGAAAAAATAACAATATTTCAGTTAAGATACAGTGCCTTGAACTGGTGGGGCAACTTGGAAAGGCAACTACATCTTACCTCGGACACCATATCTTGGGAACTTTTCGAGGAGAGGTTTCGAAGGAAATATCTGCCCGCCTACTATGAGGAACAACAAGTAGGAGCATTTCATGCCTTAGTACAGGGAAACATGACCGTAGAAGAATACGAGATCAGGTTTATGGAATTGGTCAAATATGTTTCATACATGGATAATGACCAATGACAGGCAGAGCACTTCATCTATGGGCTAAACCCTAAGATAAGAGCTATGGTGGAGATGTGGAAAGCATCTTCAGTAGAAAAAGCTGTGGAAAATTCGTGTTATGCGGAGGAATACATGAACTTAACTAGAGGTATGAGACCTTCCTTTCCGCATCATCCTGGATTCATGGGGAAGGCCACTAGGACATTTCTCGGAGGAGGGGGCTCAAGGCCACCTCCATACGTTAACAAAGTTGCACCAAGAACAATATCCGCAGGGATTTCAATGGCAGCAAGTGAAACATCTCGTTCATCACCAATGACGCAGGTAGGTCCACGACCATCTTAGGGAACAACTAGTAGGGGTAGGGGTTCCAGGGGAAGGAACTCGTTTCAAAGACAGTCATAGATAAGTGTGCAGATTCAATCTCGTGTTACCTATTGGGGATGTGCAGGACCCCATTACCAATGTGACTGCCCAGAGTTACAATCGAGATTCATGCATAGAGAAGGAAAGGCCCCAATGGGAAGAGAAAGTAGCAACCACCAGATTTACATAGCGGTTAATAATTGCCAGACCGAACATCAATCCATGGTGTTGGAGTCATCAGGTATGCTAAATCATATCAATGTTAATGTTTTATTTGATTTTGGTGCAATAGATAGTTTTATTTCACCATTATCATTAGAAAAGATTGGGTTGGAAGTATACGAGAACAATGACTTTAAACAAGTCGAGATGGCTTCGGGGGAAAAACAAGCAGTAGGACCTACCGTTGATAATTGTATAGTAGACCTGGGAGTGTGTACTACCAGGTTAAAGGTGTACGTCACTGCTCTCGGTGCATATGACCTAATCATTGGAGTGGATTGGTTAGAAGCTCATCGAGCTTTGACAAATTGTTTCTCAAAAAGGGTGTTATGTGTAGACGACGAAGGAAGGCCAATGGAGATCTAGGGTGTACGGAGAAAAGTGTCATTACGCTTTATCTCAACTATGAAGGTTAAGCGATGCTTGAGGCAAGGGTGTCGACTATATGTAGTGGAAGCAGTGAATGAAAGGAAGGGACCCTCATTGGACCAGTACCCTATATTGTCAGAATTCAAGGATGTTTTTCTGAACGAGTTACCAAGGTTACCTCCTAAGAGGGAGCACGATTTTACCATTGAGCTAAAACCTGGTGCATAACCAATTTCCAAGACTCCGTATAGAATAAAAGTGACAGAACTTTGTGAGTTGCAAATGCAGTTGAAAGAGTTACTGGACCTAGAGCTAATAAGGCCCAACCTTTCACCTTCGGGTGCACCAGTAATTTTTGTAAAGAAGAAGGATGGATCCTTACGATTGTGTATAGATTATAGGGACTTGAACCATGCTATAGTGAAAAATAGGTACCCAATGCTGTGAATAGATGACCTCTTCGATCAGATGAAAGGAGTGGTGGTATTCTCAAAGATCAATTTGCGATCTGGGTATCATCAGTTAAGGATTAAGGAAGGCGATATCCCAAAAACTGCCTTTCAAACTCGGTTTGGACATTACGAGTTTTCCATAGTACCTTTCAGATTGACCAATGCACCAACAGTATTCATGAGCCTCATGAACGACATATTTTGGAAGTACTTAGACTGTTTTGTACAAGTCTTTCTAGATGACATCCTCATCTATTCCAAGAACGAAAGAGAACATGAGGAACACTTACGGGTAGTGTTGTCCTTCCTTAGAGAGAACAAATTGTATGGGAAGTTGTCGAAGCGTTCCTTCTTCCAGAAAGAAATTCACTATTTAG
This sequence comes from Picea glauca, assembly GCA_000966675.3. Taxonomy (NCBI): domain Eukaryota; kingdom Viridiplantae; phylum Streptophyta; class Pinopsida; order Pinales; family Pinaceae; genus Picea; species Picea glauca. The sequence continues at coordinate 7,982 of JZKD02S1340113.1, read as the reverse complement.
GTCATATCATTTCCGACAAAGGAATCTTTGTGGACCCAGAAAAGGTGAAGTTCTTCTTCTAGGTAGGCATGAAGCCCGATGTAGTCCATTTCGTCACCAAATTCCTAGAGTGTCAACAAATGAAAGCCGACCACCATCACCCGACAGGCCTCCTACAACCACATGATGTTCCTATGTCCAAATGGGAAGTCATCTCTATGGATTTTGTTGTGGGGTTGCCACTCACATCTCATAGACACAATGCCATTCTTGTGATAGTGGATAAGTTAACCAAGAGTGCTCATTTTATTTTGGTTAGAGACACGTACAATGTCACTGATGTGGCACCTGTGTTTGTAAATGAGGTTATCCATTTGCAGTGGATACCTAAGAAGATCATTTCAGATAGGGACTCTAGATTCACTTCTAGGTTTTGGACAAGTTTGCAGTCAGCATTGGGGACTCAGTTGAACTTAAGCATATCTTATCATCCTAAAATAGATGGGCAAACCCAGAGAGTAAATCAAGTCATGGAAGACATGCTCAGGATGTATGTCATGGATAATCAAACCCAGTGGGAGAAGTACCTACCTTTGGTAGAGTTTGCCTACAATAAAAGTTTTCATAACTCCATCGAAATGCCACCCTACGAAGCTCTATATGGAAGGCCATGCAGAACACCATTTAGTTAGGAAAGATTAGAAGATCGAGTAACTGTTGGGCTAGAATTGATTCAAGAGATGGAAGAAAATGTGATTCAGATTAGGCAAAGACTAAAGGAAGCATAAGATAGGCAGAAAAGTTATGCGGATGCACACAGGATCGACCGAATTTATGAAGTGGGAGACCAGGTTTTCATTCGTATCAGGCCTAATAAGATGACCATACGATTCGGGAAGGGGACAAAGTTGTCACCTCGATTTATAGGACAGTTCATAATCCAAGAGAAAATTGGACCCATTGCCTATCGTCTCGTACTGCCACCCCACTTGCATAAAACTCATAATGTATTTCATGTATCTGTTTTACGTCATTATGTTGCTGATGNATGTACACTAGTATGTATGAGTTTTCTTGGCTTACTTACTAATAGTGTCAGTTAATTGTCATGAATGTGTGAACCATGTTTCTTTTCCTTTGTATCATGAGATACCTTAACTTTGAGATGAATTTTCCTGAAGGGTGGGTGTATCTAACAACCCTGGTTAAATAGATGCATAAGGATTATTAAGTAAAATTAATTAGATAATTAATTGTCCTAATGTGGTTTTAGTTAAACAATGATTAGTATTAATAATATTATTTATTTATTTATTTATTAATTAATTTTTATAACTTTTGATTTATTAATTAATTAATTAATTGATTACATAACACATTCAATGATTTGTGTAATAAATTAAGGGGCTTAATCACTTTAATTTAATAGTTATGAAACTTTACGTATGACAGATTAATGATAAGATAATAAATGAGGGGATAAGGTAATAAAGGAGGGGATAAGGTAATTAATGGAGGGGAGAAGAGTTGGTGAAGGGGAAGATATGACGGGGAAGAGTCCTATGGGAGAGGAGGATTATGAAAATTTGGGGAGGAAGAATTATTTGGAGGAGAGGACTGAATTTTTGGTTTACATATTTTTCTGGTGTTGGGAGTTTGGTTTTGGGGTTTTGGTGAACCATTGCAGGGGGCACTGGGTTGCTAGGGGTTTTGGGCATGGGGGATAGAATTCCTTACAGTATCCTAGAGCTAGGGAGCCGGATAGGATGCTCCTAGTTGGCTGGGTGGTTAGTTGGTTTGGGCAGGGTTTGGTCAAAGAAGCAAGCTGGGCAAAGCAACAAGCTGGACAAAGAAGTAGGCTGGACAACCAGATTAGCGGGAACTATCATCAGGAAGAGGTATTTTATTTTATGTATTATAAGGAATATGTAGTGTTATGTGGTTTTTCATAAGCTTATTAGGATCTGTTCATAATTTTTATTTAACATGAATGGTTATATGCTGGTTATGAAGTTATGAAAATGTTAGGATATAATTTCTTTAAAATAATTTTTTTTTGTTTTATAAGGCTCTGTTGAGCAAAACCTTACAATTCTCCTAAAGATTCCAACCATCTATTACTCCATTTTAAAAGAAGAAAAGTTTACAAAATAAATAATATACAAAAGAGAAAGGATAAAAATCATCCTCTTAATTTCCTACATTTCCCATGGCTCTGAACTTTCTCATATATTTATACAATGAATGAATAGTCTGGGCGTCACCAATAATTTCTACCACCTGAAATTTGTCTCATAAAGAGACACAAATATCGCTCAAAACGTGCATTTGTTTGGCAAATGTTCTATGTAGAAGCTAAATGGGTCCATTTGGGAGATGGGTTTTCAACCGTTTCTTCAAATTCGTCACGGTTTGGCTGCAATCCGTCCCAAAAACGCATGTCTCTGTTCTTGACGCATTTCCAAATTTTATCTGTTGTTTCTTATAAATTTATTTGCAGCAATCCAATATTATTTTTGGATCAATCATCTTGAACGTATTTAGATAATAAAATCAAGACATGATTAGATTTGTACCAAATAACTGATAATAGAAACCTGTGAAACAAAAAGAAACCTAAATTAATAACCTAAAAATTGTGAATAAAACAAAATCTAGAACAATAAAATAAAAAAATGAATTTAAACNCTTGAAAACTTTGATGTTAAGTTGTTGGTACACGGATACCGAATTGAAATGATGATTGTATGCAATTACATGATGATAATGCATAGAAATGTATGAGTTTGTGTTACAGACTAATTTGCAGGTTATGGGATATGAAATAGCCAAGGGATAATGATGATGAAAGTATATGTCATGACCACTAGCGGAGAAACATTATGGTATGAATATTTGTATGTGAAATTATATTGGTTTGGATGAATTTCCATGATATGTGGAACAGTGCAGGATTTCAGGTGATGAGACTGCCCAAAACTGAATAAACGATGAGAAAAATCCTAGCAACACAGTGCCACTATATGTTCCATTGTAGGGTGTGGACCCTAGTTATGATTAGGAGGGGTGGAGGCATTTCCCATCATGTATCCTTCGAAACATGAAGTCATGGGAGGACAATGTTAGCTCACGCTCCCCTAGACATGTGATGATCACTGTCAGTTTCTTGTTGGGGAAGCTTGGTCAAGATAGTGACACTTCCTCTTACGGGTTCTATTTGGAGTTAGGTCAATATAGTTGACGCTCCAATATAGTCCAGCAGAGGAAGGATGGGAATGGAGATGGAAGTAAGTTAGGGAGGAAGGATGAGTAGAAATAGTTGAGAAAGTATGGAGATTTATCTTATGGTGGAATTTATTGGTTTTCCCTTCTAAAAAAAAAATGTGTATATATGAATATTCATAATTATGTAACTAAACCACAGTTGTCTAAATAAATTTGTTGAAATAGACAATTGTAATTAAATAATTTTGCAAACATTTGATTGGTTTATTGTCTTTTATAAAAGAATAGTCTTGTTGATTGGATTGGATGCATACATAAAATACTATAAGGGTGATAGTTATTGATTATTAGTACATGCATGAGACTTGTACGTACTAGCTACACATGCATTTCTTGTACATGTACACTAGTATGTATGCGTTTTCTTGGCTTACTTACTAATAGTGTCAGTTAATTGTCATGAAAGTGTGAACCATGTTTATTTTCCTTTGTATCATGAGATACCTTAACTTCAGGACGAAGTTTCCTAAAGGGTGGGTGTATGTAACAACCCTGGTTAAATAGATGCATAGGGATTATTAAGTAAAGTTAATTAGATAATTAATTGTCCTAATGTGGTTTTAGTTAAACAATGATTAGTATTAATAATATTATTTATTTATTTATGAAATAATTGTTTATAACTTTTGATGGATTAATTAATTAATTAATTGATTACATAACACATTCAATGATTTGGGTAATAAATTAAGGGGCGTAATAACTTTAATTTAATCCTTATGAAACTTTACGTATGACAGGTTAAGGATACGATAATAAAGGAGGGGATAAGGTAATTAATGGAGGGGAAGAGAGTCAGTGAAGGGGGAGATATGACGGGGAAGAGTCCTACGGGAGAGGAGGATTATGAAAATTTGGGAAGGAAGAATTATTTGGAGGAGAGGACTTCATTTCTGGATTACATATTTTTCTGGTGTTGGGAGTTTGGTTTTGGGGTTTTGGTGAACCATTGCAAGGGGCACGGGGTTGTTGGGGGTTTTGGGCATGGGGGCCAGGATTCCTTATAGTATCCTGCAGCTAGGGAGCCGGACAGGCTGCTCCTAGATGGTTGGGTGGTTAGTTGGTTTGGGCAGGGTTTGGTCAAAGAAGCAGGTTGGGAAAAGCAATAGGCTCGACAAAGCAGTAGGCTGGACAACCAGATCAGCGGGAATTAGCATCAGGAAGAGGTATTTTATTTTATGTATTTGTTTTATGTATTATAAGGAATATGTAGTGTTATCTGGTTGTTCGTAAGATTATTAGGATCTGTTCATAAATTTTATTTAAGCTGAATGGTTATATGTTGGTTATGAAGTTATGAAAATGTTAGGATAAAAGTTCTTTAAAATAATCTTTTTTTGTTTTATAAGACTCTGTTGAGCAAAACCTTACAATTCTCCAAAAGATTCCAACCATCTGTTACTCCATTTGAAAAGAAGAAAAGTTTACAAAATAAATAATATACAAAAGAGAAAGGATAAAAATCATCCTCTCAATTTCTTGCATTTCCCATGGCTCTGAACTTTCTCATATATTTATACAATGAATGAACAGTCTAGGCGTCACCAATAATTTCTTCCACTTGAAATTTGTCTCGTAAAGAGACACAAATATCGCTGAAATCGTGCATTTGTTTGGGAAACTTTCTACGTAAAAGCTAAATGGGTCCAACTGGGATATGGGTTTTCAATCGTTTCTTCAAATTCATCACGGTTTGGCTGCAATCAGTGCCATAAACACATGTCTTTGTTCTTGACACATTTCCAAATTTTACTTGTTGTTGCTCATAAATGTATTTGCAGAAATCCAATATTATTTTTGGATCAATCATCTGGAACGTATTTAGATAATAAAATCAAGACAAGATCAGATTTGTACCAAATAACTGATAATAGAAACCTGTGAAACAAAAAGAAACCTAAATTTATAACCTAAAAATTGTGAACAAAACAAATTCTAGAACAATAAAATAAAAAATGAATTTAAACTAACTATAAGTTCTAAACACACATTTTTTATAATTTCCTTTCAAATATGATCTTAAAATTCTAGAATATTCAAGTTAATGGTGAAGAGAAAAATATTAATTTTATTTTTTTACAAAATCAAACAAACGATAGATAATTCTTTATTATTATTATTTTGAAATGAGATGAAAAATCAAAAAAGAATTTAATTAATTAATATCACCAAGTGATTTTATGAAAATGAGAAAGAAACCAAGATATTATTTGATAAAGTATTCAACTCATTATTCAAAATAGTCAAACTTGCTAATGAGCAAACGAAGGAACACATAATCATAATTTAAATGAAAGTAAACAGATGATAAAAAATAGCATTTTTGTTTAAATTGAGATTTCTATGATAGTTTCTAAATTTTGACATATACTCTTGTAATGAATGTCTCATACTATAGTGAATGTCTTAAGTTTGCCTCAAAGAAATCCAAGGTATGGAACTATTTGAAAAGGTTGATTATGTATCTCATTATAGTTATGAAGATTCTAATGGGGGCCCTTTAAATTTTGTAAAAATTTAGTGGGAGTTGTTGGGGCCAACAAATGGCGACTTACTGGGTGAAGAAGTTATATCTGATCTGTTAATATTTCATCTCAGGAAGAAAAGAATAAGACTTGAAAAAATATTTAATCTCCCTAAAATAAATTCACTGTGAGACCATATAATATTAGGATAATCTCAATGTTATAACCAAACAATACAATTTTCTTTGCAGGGGATTATAACTTGAAATAATGTCTTAATCAAAGAGTCACGATATTTATAAAAGAACTTCAATACCCTTGACAGATCCACTGCTTCCAACAATAATCCATAGCCTCAACAGGGATGTCATTTAACCCACTCAAATGATTTAGTCTCATCCAATAGTTGTATCCACGGGATGTATACTTCCATAAAATTTAATTTAAAAACATATACCTACTACCTTTCGAATCGACATTGCTTCGCTACCAGCAGGCTTATTCGATACCTTGACGAAGTTGTCTTGGTATCATGTGTGCATTTACTTGATGCCAACGAGACATTTACTTGATGGGTTTACACACACTTCCCACACTTAAGTTCTTCCAACCCTCTTATGCCACTTTTAAATAATAATAAAATTATAGATTTCTTGATGAAAAAGAGAGAAGGGTGATACTGGAGGTTAATTGCAATATAGGTGAATAGTTGATCATGCTATTTATTTTCTTTCAAAACTGGAGGTTTTATCATGGTTTAGAGATTTTAGATTTCCTTTGAGAAATCGTCTAGAGAATGGGGAATCACTTAAAAATGATTCCTTAAGAATATGAACGTCATAAAATTTTTAAAGATCATCATAATTATCAAATATTTAAACCATATGTCTGGTGTAATACTCTGGCAAAGACAATTTGAGGACAAAATGAAAGTGACAATTGACTTAAAAATCAATTGTCTAAGCTATATCTTAATATCTGGACCTCTTTGAACTATTTCAATTTGCTTGAAAAACACAAGTCTTAAAATAAATGCTTCCTTCGACAATAGCTCTTTGATTAGAAACATATTGATTCAAAAAGACAAATAAGAAGAAAACTCATTCAAAGCAATCAAAGAAAACAAAACACACACAACAAACCAAATCAAATTTTATTACTAGGATTCAAAATCAGAAGTACACAAAATCAAAACAACAAAAGAAAACTTTTCAAGAAACGATTTTGGCCAAAGATAAACTTGAGCCTTTGGATCCACAAGCATCTAACTATAAAATAAATGAAGAACTAAATCATATAAAATATCATGTGTGAGCAAGCTATTTTCTTAAGATAGTGATCCTTGAACTACTTTGACCAAGCATTATTATTAAAAATAAAAGAGACTAAAATAAAATATATTTTTTATTTATTAAGATGACTGCAGTCCTACTCATGGCACCTTGGGTCGGGGTTGAATTGATAGTTCAAATTTACTTATCTCTTTACTTTCCATTTAAAATTTTCATGATGATACTGCATTTTTTAAACGAAATATTCAATGAAAAGTAGAGAGAAAAAGATTTAAAGTGGACTTCCCTAACAACATTCATATTATGGTTCTCTTGGTGTACCCACTTGTGTTCATAACTACATTATTACATAAATAAATATTGAGAAACAAAACTAAATGAAACCTACTCCTAAACCTACTCTAAACTACTAAATAGACCAAAACGCTAAGTAAAATTGTATTTCCAATTGAGCCACACGAGCATCTTCAGTTCTGCAAGGCATAGAAATTCGAAAATCAAAATAAAAGAATGTAGTATTTGTAGATAAAAAATAAATATGTCATTCTTACCTCCTATATATTCTTTTAAAAACAAAACAAGAACGACCTTACCATTCTTTTGAAACTTCTTGATGTATGAATCCTCCAACCATTCTGCAATCCGGTCGTGATATGGGTCATAATGGCATGGAAGAGTGTAAGTAAGTTTGTATAACTTATCAATATTATGAGGAATTGACATAACCATCAACCAAGGCCGAAGTGCCCCATCCTCTTGAAAATTCTCCAAGTGTTCATCAATTTCTTCACATGGAGGATCTAAAACAATCATGTCATGCTTACTTCCTAGATATTGATCCGGCAAGATCTTTTGAATGATTATGGTTGAGTTTTAAACTTGCATGTATTCATTAACCATTTGAGAATTTAATGAAAGAATGAGGAAAGAAGAGGATTATATCAGTCAAATATACATATGC
>JZKD02S1340102.1:388-11687 GCA_000966675.3 Picea glauca | reverse complement strand
CAAGATATAACTACTCAGGAACAGTTGGAAGCTAGACAATGCCAACGTAGAAATCTTCCCTAGTTTCCTTTACCGAAGGTAAACATTACCCTCTTACACATCTTTCACCTACTTCCGGATGCCTTGACACTGTACTTTTAAGCTTAAGTATAGACTCAGGAACAATAGGGAACTCAAGACTTTGGACTCAAGTATTGTAAGGTGGGTGAATTCAACCTGATTGGATATTCTTATTTGGACTTTGATGGGGATAAATAGAATGGATTGTCAACTTCAAGCTATATCACAAGTCTTGGATTTATAGTTGTCTCTTGGATATTACAAAAATAGTTAGTTCCAACATATTCCAAAACAAAGGAAGAATATGTGGCACTTTCAAAAAAAACAAAGGAGATTGTGTATCTCAGGAAAGTACTTGAATATTTACAAGAGAAACGAGTGAATTCTACTCCTCTTCTAGTTGAAAATACTTCTACAATCAAGTTGGCCAAAAATCCTAGATTCCATAATCGAACCAACAATGTCAACACAAAGTGCCATCTGATTTGATATCATGTTGAGGCTAAGGATATTCACTTGAGACATTGTTCCACAAATGAGAAAATCATGGACATCTTCACCAAAGTGCTTGGAAGAGAAAAATTGAAAAAAGTTCAGAATGAAGCTTGGACTCACAAACACCCCTTTGGATCAAGGGGGAGGGATTTTAGTTACCTAATACTTAGGGATTGAGGTTCTTTGTAAATATTATTTAGGATAAATATGAAGAGTCATAGGTGAATAGGAAGAGAAATTTGGACCTCTTAGAAGATGAAACCAAAGTTCACTTCGTATTCTATATAAGCAACATGTGATTTAATGAAATGTAACATACCTAAATACCTTATCTTCATTTTGATAGTGGAGTGTGTGAAGGAATGAATTTTTCAAATCTTCGATGAACACAATTACAAAGTGCCAATGAATTTTTTTATAAAATTAAGAAAGTGCAAAGGAACTGATCGGTTAGAGAATTTATGGACACAATTACAAAGTGATAAATCAATTTTATGGAAGTGTTGACGAATCATTCAAAGCGGAAATGGACACAAATAAAAAAACCCATTGAAAAAAATTAAGGAAGTATCGAAGGAAAAAATCATTCAAAGCGTCAATGGACACAAGTACAAAGCATAGATGAAAAAATTTACGGTTGTGTCAATGAATCGGTCAAATAACCAATGAGAAACTTATGGAAAATCATTGAAAACAAAGAAACTATTGGGGCATTGATTGAACAAATGGCTCTAGGAGTCAATGAGAAAATATTTTCCATCAATGACGATGAAATTTCTAACCATTCACTGATATGAAGGAAATTGCATATCGTTGATGTAAATGCATGTACAAGAATTGATGGTAAGGAATTTGACATTGTCGATGCTAGAGAAATTAAATCGAACCAATGGCACATGCATACCAATTTGCTCGCTAGGAAAATTCATCAACCACCATTTAAAATTCTCTTGCATTTCACCGATAGTAGGTGAGGCTAGGGTGCCAACTAAAAGATATAGTTGGGTGTCGATTTTCAAGAATGAATTTAGAAACCAATTCCTGAACTCTTCATCATAAATTTGAGAACATAGGTGTATTTTCCTTGATTGAAATTCAATGGGAATTTTATATGGTTTGGGAATCACCCCTCTATCTGATAGCTCCCTCTAGATTGATATCCCATTCAAATATATTTTCGAAGAAACCATGAGAACATTCTCTATGCATATCAATTCCAAACAAATGATTTACAAATTTTTTTTTCCAAAGGAAGTATACTACCAAAGATCGCATTTTGTAAGTAAACCATACACCCAAATATCGATAGTACCAAAATCATAAGGGAAGGGGTTATTGATCCAAATTGCATTCTCACCCAACATACTTTGCAAAATTGTGATTATTATTATTTATTTACATTTCTCTTTTAGGAAAATTTGGAAGCGAAAACGAACCATGCAAAAGTTCTCCTTCCAAAAGAAATGCATTAAAAGAATTAACGTTGAAGCAAAGAGGGGTATAGAAGGGAGAGGCAAGGAGAAAAAAGGAAGGACAATAGAAGAAATAGAATTTCAAAGAGGGAAACCTTATTGAAGTTTGGTGGATGAAGGAGTTAGAGTTAATGTGTCTTTTCACTCTAAGCAAAGGTGTCTCTAAGCCTTGGCCTCTACAATTTCTTAATATTAGTAAGTAACAATACACAGAGTCTATGTATCACTCACCCCTTTGTAATTTTCTCCCGAGAACAATAAAATTCTCATTTAAATGTTGATATCAGTGAGTTAATGTATTTTGTTCTTTGGGTACTTTTGTTATGCGTTGTAGTGCTCTATGCATACTTCATTGACGTAAATTTTCAGCTGGTAGCACATGTGCATATAGATTATTATTATTGGGCACATTTTTTACTTGTTTAGGCCTTTTCCTTTGCCGATAAATCATAGATGTGTTATATCTTGAATTCTGGGGTTGTCGGGGTGTTTGTTAGCTACCCATGGACCATATACACGTTTTGACAATTCACCTACTACCAATTTCTCCATCTATACATTTTTCTTTATATTGTGGATGCTCAAGTCAACCTCTATATGTTTTTCTTTATTAGTGAATATTAAAAATCATCTTCCATACATTTTTTGTTTCTTTGGGTTTCCAAAATTTCCCTAGGCATTTAATGCATTGTGGGTTATTAAAATCACCTCCCCAAACATTTTGCTTCACATTTGGTTGCCAAATTATCCCTTTGAGATATACTCTTCATTTTTGGTCAACCCAACTCATCTATAAGAGTTTCAACTCCACCATTGGTTGTTTCCTCTCCCTTAATCAACCACCTATAATTTCCAAGTCGATTAGATCCACCCATTGTTCGACTGGGTTTTCATCTAGTCGATTTGAGTTGACTTGGTTGACCCAAATTGGGTGAAATTGTCTTGGTAGAATTAATTTTCCTTCGACTTGACTTGCTAGATAATTGATCGATCTGAATTGTGGATAGTCAAATTTTCCTTCTCCCAGATGACTTGTATGTCATTTCGTCGACCTGACAATTGGGAGGTCGACTGATCCATCTTTTGGTCGACACGACTATTTACCAGCATATTGCGAGGCTCACAACTAGTCAAAGAAGATCAATATAGAAAGAAGAATTTTATTCCACATATGTATCCATGTTGGTGAGACCGACATGCCATAGGTCTGCCATTTAAGGATCAAAAGGTATTAGAGCATGTTTTCCAAGGGCCTTGAAGACGTTGCCATGGGAAAAGCCTTGAACATGGATAAGTTGGAAGAGTTGAGAGAATTCAATAGGAAAATCCAAGAATAAAGTTGGTATTGGAGACAAAGAGTAGATAATTTGGAAAAAGAGATTACCAAGTTCCATGACTCCTTCACTGCAATGAGGGAAGAATTAGACAAGAGAATATTGTACCTCTTGTAATTGGGGGAGAAATTCATTGAGTTGGGTAATTGGCAAGAGGGGATCTTCACCGAGGTCACCACTCACCTATACTATTACTTGGAAACAAAGGAAGAGGACTTGAAGAAGATAGAATTATCTTTCCAAGAGACCAAACAAGGCCCATCCATTTCCAATATCGAAGCTAGTACCATGACAAAGGAAAAAATTGGTGAACTCACCTCAAAATACCTTTGGTGACTTTCAGAAGAAAACTAGAGAAATCAGTTCCAAGATCATGAGAAAAATGGGCTATGATGGCCAAGGGATATGAAATAAAGGATAAGGGATTTCGGTTCCCATTGTAGCTTGGCAGAGGCCCAAGCATGAAGTTCTAGGATTCTGTGGACAATAAGCCAACAAAAGTTTATCTCAAACCACTTTCGTCAAGGCAAGAGGAACCAAAAAAGAAGCCATTCCCATGGATGTTATAGACTTAATTTCCACCCTATAGTCCAGAGAGGAAGTTATCAAAGGATTAAATCTAGAGTACAAATTTTAACTAGGGTTTGACCCCTTTTGGAGCCATTTTTACCCCGTTTTAGGCCCCCTCACTGGACACTTGTGGTTCAACCCACGAGGCATTGTTAGACTTCTAGAATCAGGGAGTTACAAGGTGAGAGATGAGGGAATATTTGGAACTTCTATAGACCATCAGGGACTCGAATGATGTGAGTTCTTAGGCCCAGGCCTAGGAACTTACATCATTCGAGTCCCTGGTGATCTATAGAAGGTCTAACACATCCCTCGTCTATCACCTCATAACTCCTCGATTTGGACCTAGGAATTCACGTCATTCGAGTCCCTGGTGGTCTCTAGAATATCCAACTCATCCCTCACCTATCACCTCGTAACTCCCTAATTCTAGAAATCTGACAGTGCCTCACAGGTTGAACCACTAGTATGTAGTGAGAGGGCCTCCCTATTTGTATTCTAGGTGTCCTGCGAGGATGCCTAAAAAGGGGTAAAAAGGGATCCAAAAGGGGTCAAGCCCTAGGAAAAATATGTACTCTAGCTTAATCCTCTGATAACTTCCTCTCTGCCCTATAGGGTGGAAATTAAGGCTATAACAATGGAGGAAAAGGTAGTGGACAAAGGATTGTGTAGAAATCCACTCAAATTTTCTTGTATAATCATAGAAGAGGGAAACAAAGAGATGATTCCACCATCCATGATTTCTCCAATTCTTGGGAGACCGAGCAACCAAGCTAGCAAGCATCATCAAAGACTGAAAATTTATGTCCTAGTTTGTTTCTATTGAAAGAAAATGGGTCATAAGGATAGTGATTGTTGGCACTCTAGAAGGAGAATTATCCCATGTAGGAACTATTTCCAGTACTTCAAACTGTTTGGACATTGGGAGGAAAAATTTTGGAGGCTTCACCCATAACTACATCCCAAGAATTGGACAACCAAGAGGAAATCTTGGAGATTTGAGGTCAAGGGGAAATAAGAGTTGTTGGAACTTGCAACCCAAGGAGAAGTGGTATTCCAAAAACCTATTTTAGTAGTTAATGTCATCCACAGACATGAGAAGGACAACATGGTTTTTCCAAAGGTATCCCCTACTTAGCTCTTAACTATTATCATACAGTGGAGGAATCATTTCTTTGAGATTTTCCAAAGTCTTCTTGTTGATCGAATAAGAATATTGAAGGGAGTTGAAGATTTTTGGGACCAAAATCTTGCAAATGAGGAGGTGTGATTTGAATTGGAAGTGGAAATTAACCATGTGATAGTTGGCCTTCCAAAGGAAGTGCATTAAAACAATGAATGTTGAATTAAAGAGGGGGATGTAAGGGAGAGGCAAGGAGAAAAAAGGAAGGACAATATCAAAAATAAAATCTTGAAGAGGGAAACCTACTTGAATTTTGGTGGAAAAAGGAGTTAATGTTCATGTTCACTCTAAGTGAAGGTTTCTATGAGCCTGGGCCTATGCAATTTTGTAATTTTAGTGAGTAAAAATACACAGAGTTTATGTATCACTCACCCCTTTGTAATTTTTTCCTGAGCATAATAAATTCCCATTTAAATGTTTATATCTGCGAGTTAATGCATTTTGTTCTTTGGGTAGCACCTACGCATATAGTTTATTATTGTTGGGCACATTTTCTACTTGCCAGGGCATTTTCCTTTGCCCATAAATCATATATGTATTATATATTTAAGTCTGGGGTTGTCAGAGAATTTTTTATCTACCCACGAACCATATACATGTTTTGACAATTCACCTACTACCAATTTCTCCCTCTATATGTTTTTCTCTATATGTGAATTCTCAAGTCGGCCTTTGTACATTTTTCTCTATCAGAGAATGTTAAAAATTGACTTCCATACCCTTTTGGTTGCTCTAGGTTTCCAAAATCTCCCTGGGAATTTTTATGAACCATGGGTTATTAAAATGACCTCCCCAAACGTTTTCCTTCATAGTTGGTTTCTAAATTCAACCTTTGAGATATACTCTTCATTGTTGGTCGACTCAACTTGTCTCTGAGTGTTTCATCTCCACCATTGATTTTTTCCTCTCCCTTAATCAATCTTATAAAATTTCCAAGTCGACTAAATCCACCCACAGTTCGAATGGGTTTTCATCTGGTCAATTTGACTGAACTTGATGGACCCGACTTGGGTCAAATCGACTTGGTCGACTTGATTTTCCTCCAACTTGACTTGCTAGATAATTAGTCGAGACGACTTGTGAAAAGTAGACTTTTCCTTCTCCTAGTTGACTTGTCTATCATTTCTTTGATCTGACTGTTAGGGGGTCAATTGATCAGTCTTCTGGTTGACACGACTATTTACCAGCATATTGCATGGCTTACAACCAGTAAAATAAGATCAATATACAAAGAAGAGTTTTATTCCACATAAGTATTTGTGTTGGTGAGATGGACATGCCATGGGCCTACCATTTACAAATCAATGATACCATGGGGAACAAAATGTGTGTGTTGAGGTGCACAAGGCACAAACACCAAACAAATCAATTGAGATGAATTCAAGAATCCAAATGCAACATGTCTCCAACCATGGTAAATTTCATATGAATAAAACCATGATTATCTATCCCATTTCTCAATTATATTAAGGGGGTAAAATAGTAGACACAACCATTAGTTATAGAAATTCATACATGGTTTCTTTACAAAATTCTAGCCATACTTTTATTGTGGACCACAATCAAGAGAACTAATCAATGAGACAACCATTGTTACACATAGAAAACATAGAACATGCATCCATTCAATTCTTTAACATATTTCTCTTCATACAACATTAATTTTTTCATAAATTGAACACGCATGCAAATTCAAAGAGAATAAATAAGGTACTTATCTATTTAAGAACTATATTCCAAAAAACATGATTGAGGGTGACTGATTTTCCATCAAACCATAGGCATTGTTTCACATAAATATATCAGGAACAAGCCACCACCTAGCCAATCCATGATAGTGCAATGGTGAAAGCAACACTCTCGGGAATTTTGATGGGAAGTGAATCAACTAAAAAATTAAATTAATCCCATAGGAACAATCTGTTGAGTACTCAGGAACAAAAAAAAAAATCTCTTGTAAACCCCACACATCACAAGGAGAGAGAGATCACTTCCATTCTACATAGACCCTTAGAATCCTCCCCCTCTAGTTTTTTACTACGTGTTCCCAACAAATTCCCAACAAAGTTCCGTAACTCCAGTGATTTCCTAGATTTCTTGCTCTTCTCCTAGTAGAAAAAGCTTGTTTTCTTAGCTGGAATTTCTAACCTACTGTTGTATCTCTCTTGGAACTCGACACTTAACAAGAACAAAGTGAGGCTCATGGAAAAATAATTTTTGTAGAAATAAGGTATTGATTATGAGAATACATTCCCCCCCACAACAAAATGGACTACCATTCATACTCTATTTTCCTTGGGAGCACAAAATGGATGGAAAGTTCATCAAACGGATGTGAAGATTTCATTCTTGAATGGATACTTGAAAGAGAATGTCTTCATGTCTCATCCATAATGTTTTTTTATGAAGGGATAAGAATATAAAATATGTAAACTCATTAAATCCTTACATGGCCTGAAAAAAACACTACGAGCCTAGTATGAAAAGCTAATTGAGAATCTTCTAAAATTGAATTTCAAGAACTTTAATATTGATGATGCAACTATGATTGCCAAGAAAGTTGGAAAAACTTTTATATATCATGTAGTGTATGTAGATGATCTATTTACAATAGGGAACATTCAAATCCATATTCCATCCATAAAGAAAGAGTCGAAGAAAGGATTCAAGATGACTAATTTGAGACATCTTCACTACTATTTGGGCATTGAAGTGACTCAAAATTGAAAATACATATTCATCTCCCAAAATAATTTCATTGGAGAATTGTTTAACAAGTTTTTCATGGTTGAGTGTAATCCTCTCTCTACTCCAATGGAATATAATTTGAAACTCACATAAAAAAAGGGGAATGAATTTGAGGATGCAACCAAGTAAAAAACACTTGTGGGAACTATTATCCACCTTACCACAACCAAATCAAATATTTCATTTTTTATTGGGATTATTTCTAGTTTCATGCAAAAACCTTGTGAAGAACATTGGTCTTCTGCAAAAAGAGTCCTACAATACTTGAAGGGAACTCAATACTTTGGACTCAAGTATCATAAGGTGGATGAATTCAACCTGATTGGATATTCTTATTCAGACTTTGATGGGAATAAAAAAAATGTAGTGTCAACTTCAGGATATTTCATGAGTCTTGTATCATTATTTGTCTCTTGGATATCACAAAAATAATCAGTTCCAACATATTCCACAACAGAGAAAAAATATGTGATAGTTGCAGAAGAAACAAAGGAGATTGTGTGGCTCAGGAAAGTACTTGAATATTTATAGGAAAAACGAGTGAATTCTACTCCTCTTCTAGTTGACAACACTTCTACAATAAAGTTGGCCAAGAATAATATATTCCATAATCGAACCAAGCATGTCAACACAAAGTACCATCCAATTTGATATCATGTAGAGGCTAAGGATATTCACTTGAGACATTGTTCCACAAATGAGAAAATTGTGGACATCTTCACCAAAGTGCCCGGAAGAGAAAAATTGAAAAATGTTCATAATGAAACTTGGACTCACAAACACCCCTTTGGATCAAGGGGAAGAATTTTAGTTACCTAATACTTAGGGATTGAGGTTCTTTGTAAATATTATTTAGGAATAAATATGAAGAGTCGTAGGTGAATAAAAAGAGAAATTTGGATCTCTTGGAAGATGAAACCAAAGTTCACTTCCTACTCTATATATGCAACATCTGAGTTAATGAAATGTAACATACCTAACTACCTTATCTTTATTTTAATAGTGGAGTGTGCGAAGGAATGAATTTTTCAAATCTTCGACGAACACAATTACAAAGTGCCAATGAATGTTTTTTAAGTGTTGATGAATTGGTCAAAGAAATGATGGTGCATTGGAAGGTCTAGCTGACTTCTCAAAACATCAGCCAAACTCTTCCCAATTACTTGTTCTAATATTTTTGATACCTTCCTCTTCAACCCATACACAACACCAAGAATATAATCCTTTAGTGCCCTGTGGTGTTAGAAAAGAGGTTACAATCCAAACATTTATTATAACCAGGAATACCAATTGAGAACTTGGACAACGTAACGACCCTTCCATATCTAACCACAACATGTCCTTGCGCATTTCTATATCTATTGGAATTCATTTTTATAGAATGAATATGTCTCCTAACTTGAATTGGTTATGATCTGATGACCAAAATAACATGACATTCAATTAAATTTCTTATAATTGAGCGTTAAACAACATTTGTATACTCAAATTCCTTGGGCCTTACATCAATTCAAATAATGAAATTTAACTGAGGGAATTCTTACCTCAATTATCTTCAACATTTATGCATCATAATAAACCACATATATGCAAGGATGTTATCAAATTACTTGATTCTACTTGATCAACTAACTTTTTTGTAGAATATTGGGAGTTGCTTTCACCAACCTATTGGTCAGTGTTCCCACCATCCTCCTTTGTATTCATATGAATGGATTTCATATACAATAGTAACATCATCGACATCATTTTCATACATCCTATAAACCTTTTTCCTAGATTCAATCCATAATTAGTCTTATTCAATTATCATGACATCATTATTCCACATATAACAATGGACTACTCTCGGTCTACAAGCATGTCCACATGCACAAATCCACATCAATATGCATTACGCACTTAATCTCATCATGCCTACTTCATGCACATGAACCATTCTATATTTATTGTATGCATCATGCATCACTTCTATCATGCACTCCACTACATATATGTTTTAGCTTGGTTTGTTCCATGTAGATGTCATTGAATCCTTCTAGATCCATGCATCCCTATGCACTAGCATTCTGCTCATTTGTGCACCATGTTTTCTCTGATATAAACCTTTTCTAGCCAAGTTCCACTTGGAAATTTTTCATTCCAACCAATATTCCCTATTGGCCACTACCTTTGAAACCATACTACTTCTGATGGAATGTGTTGGCTTTCAGAGGTCACTCCTGGATTGCTAGCAGGAGCAGAGCCCGAAGCCCATCAGTTTTAGTGTCATGGTTTGTTTTTAAAGGGTGATCAAACGGAAAGAAACTCAGGACAGCACAATCTCAACTCTGAAACTAGACCAGGCATGCATGAAAGAGTGAGATATTGATAAACTCCAAACAGTGAGTCATAGTAAAAGGGTGAGTAGGTGGAAGACTTATGCAAGAAGGGCACAATGGTCTATCACAGACATCAGGTATGCAACAGACTGAAGAAGAAATGCATTCGAACACAAAATCCTTTTATATTCAAACACAAATATCAAAGAATACAAAGATGCCACAACAAATCCTTTATCGCAACAAGATTGTTAAGTCCACGTGAATCCTTCAACTGTGAACCCTCCAGCAAAAGATGAAAAAAAGATGGAAAAGAAAGGAAACTGTTTGTTATAAACCCAGAAATCTCAAACACAGAGGCATAACCAGGAAACCAGAGTATTTGCTGAAACTTTATAGTCGGGAGCTTAGCTCTACCATCGATAGATACAAAAATGGCGAAAACGTTTACATATACTCAAAACAACAACAACAACAAAATCGAGACTGTGCATTGAAGGCTTTGCGTCTGCATGGCTTCTGACACCCTGCAGCCGCAATCTTTGAATAGTCGTGCAACTTATGGAAGACGCGATCAGACTTTCTGACAGATCCGAGGACGAGTCGACGTGCCTTTAATTCATTGTAGGATGTCCCCATTATGGCGGAGACGATGTCTAACCACCACCAACCGCTTCAATAACTGCTTCCTGGGATTGATAATGGCCCAGCCAAATCAACACTTCGGGATCTGGATGACTTCTCGCGCTGCCACCTGGAACAACTGAACATCTTGAGGAACAGGTATGGAGGATGGAGTGGAGGAATGTTCGTGCTGGATTATAAGGGTGTGAAAGGTGTGACGCGACGAGAGAAGGATGACGGAAGGAAAGGATTCGCCTTCGGGTGAGAGGCTGATGTGGAGAGGAACGGGTCATGAGGCAGGCGGTGAGTGGATGATGAGGAGAAGGGAAAGGCCATGCGGATCGGAGAGGAGAGATGAAAGGATGACATATGGTAGCAGGGGAAAGGAAGAAGGGAGGATGAAGTGACGGGGATAGGGCCCACACTAGTTAATCACATGGAAGTTGAGGAGAGCGGGGTTGCACGAGTGTCGTTGATTTGGGCGCTGCAATC
>JZKD02S1340091.1:0-11687 GCA_000966675.3 Picea glauca | reverse complement strand
TGATTCTTTCCCTTTGTGATTCTTTAACATATCCTTAGTCTCTTGACCTTCTTTATAGTTTTCTTGTCTCATGTTCATCTTTTCGACTTTAGCAATCATTCTTGGGAAATCCTCAACCTCATGACCAATATCTTTACAACAAAGATAGATAGGACCTATACCAGGGAATTCTTTAGCAAGATGTCCCAACCTTCTTCAATTGTAACAAAATGACAATCCTCTCTTTCTTTTAAACAAGCCCCAGCCTTTCATGTACTGCGCACTAGGATCACACTGTTGGAATTGCAGTCTGCAAAAAATCTTTCTAGGTTCTTGCATCCACTTATTAGTCCAACAATTATTTCTATGCATATGAATAACATATTTTTCTCTATTTCTATCAAATTTATTCATATCAACTCTTTCTTCTAACTGTGCCCTAGTTTTCAGACTAGGACAAAATCTATCAAATAGACTTAGATTCATACTTTCGAAGCAAAAATTTCCACTTATATTACCTTTACTAGAGCACACATCTTTAAGATCTTACCTCTTTTCTTTAGATCAGGTTCCTTTCTTAGCATAGGGCTTCACAAGTTGATTAGAATATTGTGCACTATAGCAACAAATCTATGCACAGAGTTTTATATTTTCTTCAGTTCCCAGCAATCACAGTTTCAGGTCCCGTCAACAGAACCATTTGTTAGAACAGAGGCAGACCCAGGGTTCAATGCTTCAACAATGCACCAACAAAACCCTAACTGTCGTCCCTTTCGGCAACACCTGTGAAGAATATGAAGTCTCACCCGAGGTAGAGGCAGGGGGGTTGTAGGACTCAGGTGTTTACAACCAAGTTGGGACATAGATCTGTGATTACAATACTTAAGAGAGCACTTAGCCAACAATATGCATTAAGTTATGATTCTCATTCACATCCCAGATTAACCCTTATAATAGATCAGTGCAGAAACAACTAAGATCAATCCCTTAAAACCTCTTAGCACATAGCATTAGATCATATATAGTATTCATTTACACCATTAATCACTAAGCTACAACATCAGATACATTCATTATACATAACAACAACAACACTAAGAAAATAACCACATAAACAACATCGCACAAAGCACATCAAGACACAAGATATACATGGTTCACCCCAATGTGGGGCTACGCCCACCAACTTCTTCTTCTTCTTTATTAGTCTTCAATCTCCTTACACTCATCTTCTCCTATGCACAAAGCCACAGAGCCAACTCTGCAGTGGATAGGTGATCTGTGCACAACACACTAGATCCACCTTCCCCAAAATCAGTTCAAGGCACAGAGCCAACTCCTTAATAGCACAAAGCCTTACTTTACACATCCATATTGCACAAAGCAACTTACAATCTCTTTCACTAAGAAAAACATACTATGCACATAGCTAACACTGATTCTTACATCACTTAGCTACTTCTTATTTATACCTTTACAGAAAGGCCTAAACATGGGTAAACCCATGGGCTGGGGCTGGCATCCCATAACCCATTACATAAACCCTAAAACCCTTTTCTTTGTCCACAAGCCTACAAAACAAGTGATATCCCGCAATCTTTTCTCTGCCTGGGTGCTCCATCTTCGACCAGCCTGTCGAAGTCCCAAAAGTGGTCCAACACTACCAATGTTTCCTCAAAAATTGGTCAAGGGCCAACAATATGCAACTACATAATTTCCCTCAGAATTATAAATAACCCCCCTACTCTTTCTTCCATGGGATTATGCTTTGATGCTATTAGTAGTATGTTTAGCTCTCCAAGCCTAAAATTCTTTTTGATTCATGTGAAGCTTCCATCTTGATCTTGATGAGAATAATCCCCCCATAGAATTGGTAGAATCGACATTAATATTAAATTGATCCAACTAAAAATATTCACCACTTTATAGAAATTGCAGAGAGGTGAGATGGAAACCCTTAGAGTTGATGTATATTCCACTAATAGGGAAATATCTCTATTTTCTATGAATTCAGACTTGGATGATTTTTGTTTAAATATCACTCAATTTCTTTCCAACCATTTTTTCCAAAAAATAAATAAATTTGGAGAGCGATCCACAAGTGCTTCAACAAAGGTTTGTCTTTGAGGGACCCCTGATACATGAATCCCCATATGTTGAATAAACACATCCAAGAGTTTGGGCTATAGTATCTATGCCCAATCCCTTTCATAGCTTGTTTCTAGACTTGAGATGTGAAATGATAGTCCAAAAATAAATGATGGGTAGTTTTTACATTGTTCAATCATAAAGCACATATGGAATGGCCTTAAATCCCTCTCTTTGCCAAATTCTCTTCAATTAAAATTTCCCGATGCTCCAAAGTCCAACAAAAAAATTTAATCTTGGGGATACCATATGTGTGCCATATCCTACTCCATAAGGAGTATCTAGGAGGAAGAGAAAATTCTCCCAACTAAGTCTCATATCCCTTCTTTAGTGTATAATTTTATGTCCCCCACCCATGTTGGTCAATAGATTATTGAGTTTTTGGAGCACACCCTTTGAGAGATGTTGTAAGTTGTTGGACAAGAGAAGAAAACTGAGGAGGAATGAGTCCAAAAGGACAACCATTCCACCAACCATCAACATACCATGAAGAGATGTCATAAAGACATTTTCCCCCTAAGAATCAATCCAAGATTTCAGTGGATGTATCTCTTGTGTTTGAATAATTGGCTAGTTTCCCATAACATTTTCATTCCATATCTCGATATTTTTCCCATTTTTGGGGACCCAAAATAATTTGGGTTAAATTCTTGGTATAGAGGCTTTGATCAATTTCCATATGGGAGAGCCTTCTCTAGATGAATATTTTGTTTCCAAACATATTTTCCAAGTAACTGTTGTTATCACCTAGAAAATTCTCATAGAGATATACAGGTGATCACCAGAGAAGTCATCATACCAATACACCAAAGTGCATACACATGCACTAACAAACCTTACTCAACAAAGAAGAAAAATATAGAAAGTGGGTTTTTTATGAATCAATGCGGCCTAAAAATGTGAATTTTATGCAATCCACACATCGCTGCATGATTGTTCCTATCGAAAGTCATGAAGATGTGACCATAAGTGAAATCTCAACCACATTCAACGCATTTATGAATAAAATCCCATCACAAACATTTTTTAGTCAAAGTACCAAGAGAGGTTGTGCCCTTCATCATTGAATACTGACACAATAAGTGGCTTCTTTTCTACTAAAGCATAGGGATCCACACCCAAGTGGACTCCTATTCCCACTTGAAACCATACATTTGAAAGATTTAAGGAGGCATATATAAAGGAGCCATGGGAATTCCAGGATAGAAGTAAAAGGAAAAGATATGTTTCTCATATGAAACTAGAGAATCATTCTCCAAACCTCATTTTGGAATCCATAGTTGTTGGGTTGTTATATTCTTTGCAGTGAAATTCTAGTCCAGGTGGATTGATTGACGGTTGAATTCGAGATCAATCAACAACAGGTCGATGGTTGAGGTAGATCGAAAACAAGTCGAAGGTTGAGGTTAGTCAACCGGGTAAAGTCGAAGTCGAAGGTCGAGGCAGTTCGGCGTGGTAAAGGCATCGATGGAAATTCAAAGAGGTCAACCAACAAGAGATCTACAAGTGGGTGGGTGGCGACTGACTGAAGACCGAATTAAGGTTGATTGGTAATCTAAATTGGAGTCGACTGTAATAGAATCTCGAGATTTACGAGATTTGTAGCCAATGATCTGCATGGATTTGTAATCTTTTTTTGGGCGCCATGTCTTTAGGGTTTTTCCCATTGTAAATCCTATAAAGAGGTGTATTGTAAGGCCATAAAGGCTAAACCTAAATCTTTAGATGATGAATGGCTAATCGCCAAGAGTCTGTAATTTAGAGGTTGTTGGTCATACATATGTAACCCATATTGGCTACAGGGTTGTTCTTGTGTAAGCAAGAGGGTATGATACTATGCTGTCGATTGTGTCTTAGGTGTGTACTAAGGTTAGACATGTAAAATTTTATTCAGATTGAATCAGACAACAAGAGAGCATAACGCTCAAGGAATGTTGTTTTTCCTGGTTTTGGTTTCCAAGGTAAAATCTTTGTGTACTGTGTGATTGCTTTGTCATTTACATCCTTGATTAAATTCTTCTTCTCTTCTTCTAGGTTTAGTGTGGAAGCATATCTCATTTACTGACAAGTGGTATAAAAGTTGTCTTATGATTTGACATGTGTATCATATCTTGATTTACCAATCTTGAATCTGAGAGCTAAACCCTAGGTACAATAAGAGTTGTAAGTAATAAATTATGTTAAAGATCGTGATAAAGTATGATGAGCAGTTCAAAATTAGAGATAGAAAAATTCCATGGCCAAAATTTTGATCTTTGGAAGATTAAAATGGAAGATCTTCTTGTAGTTCGAGAACAATGGACAACAGTCTATCTAGGTACCTAGTCGACAGGAATGTCAACGGAATAATGGTAGAAACTTGAAAGAAGAGAAATAAGTATGATTTGGATTTGTCTTGTAGATTCGGTACTGTTGAATGTCTCAGGTGAAGATTTGGGAAAGAACTGTGGGACAAGTTGGGAAGCTTATACCAGTCGAAATATCTGGTAAATAAGTTGTTTCTCAGAAAGAAATTGTATCTTTTGAGAATGAGTGATGTAATTTTGGTAACTGACCATTTAAATGTGTTTAATACCATTTAAGCCAGTTATCGTTTGTGGATATTAAAATCATTGAGGAGAAGAAGTGTATAAGCCTATTATGTTCTTTTCTAGACTCCTAGGATAGCTTAGTCGTGTCTATAGGGAGTAATACTAACACACTAGCACTAGAAGACGTGGTTGCTTCTCTATTGTCAGAAGAAATGAGAAGAAAGAACATGGAAATATCGACCAAAGATGCTTTAGTGGTGAGAGGTCGACTGGTTAAAAGAGATAAAGAAAAATTCTCTGGTAGAAAGTCTAAGTCAAAGGGTAGATAAAAATCCGTGGTTCAGTCGACAAGAAGATGTTGGAAATGTGGTAAAGTTGGGCATTACAAAAGAGATTGTAAGTCGAGGGTGATGGAATTCAGTACACGATTCGACGAGAAGAAATTGACTAAGAAAAAGATGACCTCGAATAAGGGAGGTGATGTGTACTTGGCGTCGACCAATACATAGTTGGATCAAGGTGTTTGGTTGATCGAATCAGGAATATCCTATCATATGACACCACATAGAGAATGGTTATGTGAGTATGAACAATATGATGGAGGTGACATGTTCTTAGGGGATGACTCAACAACCAAAATTGTTGGACAAGGAAGATTTCAACTGATACTAAAGGATGGGAGGAAAAGAACCCTTCCAGGTGTACTACACATTCCAGGTTTGAAAATAAACCTGATATTTTTCAGTAAGATGAGTGATGCTAGAGTGCACACTTTGTTTTAGATGGATTCGTGCAAGATGGCCATAGGTGTGATGGTCCTAATGAAAGGAGTTCGGATTGGAACCCTAGACAAGTTGTTAGGGAATTTTTACTCAACTGGATGCAATAGCATAATTTCTCCTAAATTCAACTCGAATTCAACTCAACTCGACCTGAATCGAGTTGAGTTGGTATAAACTGACTCCACAAGACATGATAAAATCGACCCAACCATGCTATGGCACAAGAGGATGGGACACATTGGAGAAAAAGGACTTCAAGCTATGCGAAAAAAAGATATGGTTGAATGTTTTCCTGAATGTGGTTTAGAAGTCAACTTTTGTGAACATTGCATATATGGAAAATAAATTTGGGTGAGGTTCCCATCTGGAGCGACAAGGGAAAATGATATTCTAGAATTGGTGCATAGTGATGTTTTTGGCCCGGTTACAATTCCTTCACTTGGTGGATCCCTGTATTATGTATCCTTCATAGATGATTTTTCCAGGAAGACATGGATATATTTCCCGAGGAAGAAATCAGATATTTTCGAGAAGTTTAAAGAGTTTAAATCTCTTGTAGAAAACCAGACAAATAAGAATATTAAGGTGTTGAGAACTGACAACAGTGGTGAATTTTTTGGAAAATAATTTGGTCAGTTCTATAAGAAATGTGACATATCAAGCCAAAATACCACACCATATACCCCACAACAAAATGGAGTTGTCGAGAGAAAGAACAGAACGTTGATGGATAAGGAAAGGAGCATGCTCAATGGTGTTGGTCTCACACAAGAATTCTAGACGGAGGCAGTTGACACTGCAAGATGTTTGGTGAATATGTCTCCTTTGTCGACACTTTGAAAAAAATCCACATGAGGTATGGTTGGGTAAGAATTCTTTAGTTTCACATCTCAAAGTATTTGGTTGTGATACATTTGTGCATGTTCCCTAGGAAACGAGGACCAAGTTGGAAAAGAAGGCAGTGAAATGTATTTTCATTGGGTACAAAGAAGGAATGAAAGGATATAAGCTCTGGGATCCTGCATCAAGGAGAACAGTGTACAGTCGAGATGTGGTATTCATAGAATTCAGAGGTAAGTCCAATCTTGAGGAAATTTTTTAGACCGAGAATAATCCTGAGATGATTTGGTTTGAAATAAGGAACGAAGAAGATGATTCATATGAGTCGACTAAATCAGAGGAAGAGGTGGAAAAACCGACCCCGCTCATAAGGAGGTCAAAAAGATTAAGAAAAATAGTCGAAAGGTATACCCTGACTGACTTTCATTCTACATTCGTGTTAACTTCCATTGACAGTGAGCCCAAGTTGGTCGGTGAGGCATTCGACTCAACAGAGGGTAAACTCTGGAAGGACGCCATGGTCGAAGAGATGGAATCCTTGCACAAGAATGAGACATGGGATTTATTCAAGTTACCTAGTGGAAGAAATATCATTGGTAGAAAATGGGTATTCAAGAATAATATGAATGTCGTAGGAAAATTTGAGAAGTTCAAAGCTCAACTGGTAGCGAAAGGATATTCCCATGTCGAGGGAATCAAATTCGGTGAGATTTTTTCCCTTGTTGAAAAATTAGCTTACATTAGAGTACTAATGTCTCTGGATACAACATTTGATATGGAAATAGAACATATGGATGTGAAGACAATGTTCCTACATGGGGACCTGGAAGAGGAAATCCTCATGAAATTGCATGAAGAATTTGTAGTAAAGGGATAGAAAGATTTTGTGTGCAAACTGAAAAGATCTCTTTATGGTCTAAAGAAATCACCAAGGATGTGGTACCAGAAGATCGACACATACATCCTTAATTTTGGATTTGTGAGAAGCAAAGTTGATCACTGCATATATTCCAAGGAAGAAGATGGGTGTTTGATATATGTAGCTTTGTATGTTGATGACATGTTGCTGATTGGAAATAGCATGGACACAATAAAGTAGGTGAAGAAGTAGCTATCCTCCAAGTTAGACATGAAGGATATTGGTGAAGCTAACTTCATTATGGGAATAGATATTAAGAGAGATCAAGTCGCTAGAAATATCTATTTGGATCAGACAAATTATATTGAAATAGTTCTGAAATGTTTCAACATACAAGATTGAAAACTAGTGAAGGTGTCAATTCCTGTGGGAACAAGGCTAACTGTTGAACAGTGTCCAAAGACACAAGAAGAAATAGAGGACATGGCATGTGTTCCCCATGCAAGTGTTGTTGGTAGTCAAATGTATGTGATCATCTGCACTTGACCATACATTTCCCATTCGATGGGAGTGTTGAGTAGGTACATGTCGACACCTGGAAAGGAACACTGGAAAATTGTCAAGAGAGTATTCAGGTATTTTTGTGGCACAAAGGACTATGATATATGCCACCAAGGAAAAATTGGAGGTGACAGTGGTGAATTAAATGTACATGGCCTTGGCGATGTCGACTGGGCTAGAGATCAGGATCAACGGAGGTCGACCAATAGATATGTCTTCAAGATGTTCGGTGGAGCAATAAACTGGATGAGTAAGCGACATGAGGTCACAACATTGTCAAAAACATAAGCTAAATACATGGCACTCACTCATAGAATCAAAGAAGAAGTATGGTTTCAAAGGCTATGTTTAAGAATCAGGTTTGAGTAGAGAGTTATGAAGATAAGTTGTGATAGTCAAAGTGAAATATTTATGGCAAAGAACCATGCCTATCATTCGAAGACTAAGCACATTGATGTATAATACCATTTCGTAAGAGATATGGTAGAAAGTAACAAGGTGCTACTGGAGAAAGTAGAAACGTTGGAAAACATAACAAACTCATTGACCAATTCTATGAGTGTTGTGTAGTTATCTTTGTGTAGACATGAAATGGGCATTGATGCCCTGGGTCTGTGAACTAAACTTCAAGAATCTCTTTGTTTCAACAAAGAAGACAACAAGTGGGAGAATGTTAGGTTGTTATATTCTTTGCAGTGAAATTATAGTCGAGGTGGATCGACTGATGCTCGAAGTCGAGGTGGATCAACAACAGGTTGAGGGTCGAGGTAGATCGATAACAAGTCGAACATGGAGGTTAGTTGGAGGGTAAAGTCGAATTCAAAGGTTGAGGCGGTTTGACATGGTAAAGGCATTGAAAACAAGTCGAAAAGGTCAATTGAAAAGAGGTTGACAGGCGGGTGAGTGGCGACCGATTGAAGACCGAATTAAGGATGAATGGTAGTCGACTGGTAATTCGACTTGGAGTCAATTGTAACAGAATATCGAGATTCATGGGATTTGTAGCCAACGATTTGCATGGATCTGTAACCATTTTTTTGGCACCATGTCTTTAGGGTTTTTCCTTTTGTAAATCCTATAAAGAGGCATGTTGTAAGGCCATAAAGGCTAATCCTGAATCTTTATATGATGAATGGCTAATTGCCAAGAGTTTGTAATTTAGAGGTTGTTGGTCATGCAGATGTAAATTAGATTGTCTACAGGGTTGTTCTTGTGTAATAAATAGCGTATGATGTCGATTGTGTCTTAGGTGTGGACCAAGTTTAGACATGTAACCTTTTATTCAGATTGAATAAGACAACAAGAGAGCATAATTCTCAAGGAATGTAGGTTTTCCCGGTTTGGGTTTCCAGGGTAAAATCTATGTGTACTGTGTGATTTCTTTGTCATTTATGTTCTTGATTAAATTCTTATAATCTTTTGATAGGTTTAGTGTGGAAGTGTTTTTCATTTCTGACGATAGCTACCAAGACAAGTGTATTGGACCTCTTCCCTTGAAGATATATTTACACCTTCTTGTACATTCATAAGAGAGAAAGAGAAAGGGTTCATTTGGGAACAAGGACCCTCCTAAGGAGGAAAAGGAGATCATCTTGTGCTCACACTATCCTTTGTATTGCTATCATAACTTAATCCATTGGTAACAATTTATTATCTTGTTTCGCTTTGTTCTTGCATATTGTGTATCCATTTCTTTATTTTTATTTATGTTTTATATTTATAAGTGTTCCACTAACACTCATATCGTGTCTGTGGTGATAGTATTGCCTACCTAACACTCAATAGCTTCTTTTTGCTCACCCATGTGGAAAATTTTGCTAAACACCTATGAAATATTTTCTGACTAATACTTTCTTCCACCAACTATATTTCCCTAAAACCAAACGACAAAGAAACTTGGAACTCATTGCTAAATTCATAAAAAAACGATCCTTGATACCCATTCTACCATGAGCCTTAGGTGCTCTAATAATAGATCAAATGACAAGATGAAACCTCTTGTTGTTTGTTTTACCTCCTTTTCATAAGAACATCTTGATCTTCGGTGCTATCTATTATTTTATACCAACATGAGCTAGGAGAGATGAATATTGAAAAACCAATAGAGATGATAATTGTGATTTCATGAGAACCAGATAGCTTGCAAGGTCTAGCCAATGTGCTCCTCACGGGACAAATTTAGTATTATTTTTTCAATATATTGCTATCAGAAATTAGAAGAATGGGAACACAAATAAATGGGCATACCTAGATATTTGAAAGAACACCAATCATCTTTATAAGGAGTTTTAAAAATATTAGAAAGGGAAGCAAGCGTATTTTGGTTCACATTCCAGGCATATATCTAACTTTTGATATGATTTATCAAACCTCTATATTCTTGAGTGAAAAAACCCAGGATTGTCTTGAACCTCCTTTTAATAATGGTGTAAGCCCCTCCTAAAAGGAGGGTGTCATCGCCAAACTAAGAATGATTGGTGCTTTTGACTCCTCTTACAATTTGGACACCTAAAAGATTTTTGATGTTGCACTTGGATTATAGTAACCTACTAAGTGATTCCTGCATAGTAATGTACATCATCGGGGGATAAGGGACAACCTTGAATTAACCCCCTTATTGAATTGAAAAAACAATAGGATATCCCATTTACAAGAGGGGAGATCCAAGGATTGTTGATACATGAAGATACCCAACGAATAAATTCAGAACTGAACCCAAACCTATGTAGAACATTGAAGAGGAAGGAGTGATGGACCTAGTCAAAATAATTTTTCATGTCAATCTTAACAATAATAACTTTGTTTCCTTTAGTCTTGCTTGAACGGATTTCTTCCTGGACTAGTATAATGTTATCCACAATTTGTCTTTTTTCCATGAAACCCCTTGATTTTTTGAGATTATTTTAGGATGCAACAACTTGAGTCTATTTTCTATGATTTTGGACATTATTTTATATGAAGCATTGAATAGGGAAATAGGCTTGAACCTTGAGAATGAGGAGGGTTTCTCATCTTTTTGGATAATATCAAGGAAGGATGAGTTAGTTTCTCCACCTATCTAAAAATATTTATGTTGGAATGGGGATTGAATGCAGAGAAGAATGGATCCGATATTAGAGGTGGTGTCTAAAGACACCGTAGTACTGAATCACGAGTCGCTCCATGAGAGTGAGAGAAGATCTCCCGATATGATTTGATGATATGAGATGTAATAGAATGATCAAAAGGGTCATATATAAATAGGTTTTGGTCATGGAACAAAACAATAAACTCGAGGAGAGTTGATTGCACCTATCCACAAAACGCGGATCTAAGATCCTAAGTGGACATGGTCAACCAATGGTTTAGTCGGATGTCGACCTAAATACTTGGTCAACCCACTCAACCAAAAAGGTGATTATGATGGAACTGCTTGTTCCAACACCACCCCTTAAACTCATCTTGGAGGAAACACATTATATAGCTTTCCCCCCTAAATTTGTTCTGACTACAAAAGTTGATCACAAGAAGGTACAAAAACACTTCTGAGGAAGTTTGATCAACATCAACACAGATCAAGGACAAAGAGAAATCATCCATTGCAAACTTGTTTCAAAATCCCTTTTCCAAAAACGGTCTTAGTTGGTCAGTCAACTAGACAACAAGACATCACCAACCACTCGATCATTCGACTAGACAAAAATGTACCAATATGATCAGTCTATGTCAATACAATAGTCTCTGCCAAGCTAGACAATATATCTTAGGAAAAACCACTTCATCAATTGGTTTAGTAGATTTCTCTGCTAGCAAATTAGTATGAACTCCACCTACAATGAACAAAACTTCCTTGTTTGCAGTAAGGGTAGGTATAGGCAAGGAGGAAGAAGTGGCATCATATCCAAGACATGTTCTTGGTGTCATCATCTCAAGAATAATAGGAGTAGCAATACCATGTCCATTATTACCAAGTCCTCCTTTGGTATATCCCATCTTGTCGAGTAGTCA
>JZKD02S1340080.1:0-11687 GCA_000966675.3 Picea glauca | reverse complement strand
TTCTTAGCAATGTGTATTTCTTCTTATGGTAATCTCTGAATGTGGATTTTAGACATTTCAGAGTTCATACAAGACAATTATCTCAAGGTTTCTAAGTGTATGACAGAATATTAGATTGTTAATTTTGTCATTAAATTTGTACATGGTATCGGAGCTTTGGCTCTGAGTGATAGTGAGTAGTGAGATTTTTGCGCAAGTTTGAAGGGGGGAAATTTGTGATTGTTTTCCTTGAGTTGTGACAGGGAATATGGCTACATGTATTAGATTTGAGGATCGATTGGATGACATTTCCAACTATTTGCAGTGCAAGGTCCGGATGTCAATTGTTCCCAACGAGAACAAGATTTGGAACTATGTCAGTTCTGTTGTTGTGGCTCCCACAACATATCCTATTGCTTTGGATTTGCATGAGGTCGAGGAGGCCAAATCTCAGAGGATTATTCTGGATGGGGTGAAGGATCACCTTATCCCACACTTGGCTAAGAAGAAGACAACCAAAGAGATGTGGGATGCACTTAAGAACTTATTTGAGGCGAAGAATGAAAACCAAAATGTGGCCTTGAAGGCTAAAATTCATGATACCAATATGGGTAAGGGGGAGAGTGTGTCTTCTTATCTTACCCTGGTAGCTCAAGTGAAAGATGAGCTGGTTGCATTTGGGGAGATCATATCGGATTCAGATTTGGTGAGGATAGCCTTAAAAGGTTTCACCAAGGAATGGGAAGTCTTCGTGAAGTGTGTGGTGGGTCGTGAGCATCTTCCATATTGGAGTAGGATGTGAGATGATTTCAGTCAAGAAGAGATCCGAAAAGGATCTCATAGCAGTGGAAAAAAGACAGATGGAGTTGATGAGAATGTTGCTCTTGTTGCAAAGAGCAAGAAGAAAGGAAGTTCTGGGAGGGACTTGAGTAAAGTCATATGTTATTGTTGTAACCAGTTGGGGCACCTTGCTTCTCATTGTAATAAGAGGAAGAAGAAGAAGAAGGAACAGGAGGGGCTTGAGACAACTACTACAACAACCACGGAGGACTTTTCTTCCAAGTATGACAAATAATTTTCTTTGGTTACCCTAGTTTCCAGTGTTGGTAGCGGAGGATTTGGGGGTGATATTAGATGGATTGTGGATAGTGGAGCCTCTTGCCACATGACGAGAATCTGACGAGTATTCCTAATTATCACAGAGACAAGTCCTGACCGACAGGCGATAAATGAAGGTGGTATGGTGTGAGTTGTACGTGGAGTTGGAAAGGTTAGATTCTGACTCGAGTATGGAGGATTCCTGGAGCTTGATGGAGTTATCTTTGTTCCAGGGTTGAGGGTTAACTTTCTCTCGGTCTCAACCTTGGATTATGTATGATATTGCACATTGTTAAAGAGGGAACATGTATTTATCTATAGGGAGGGAGTGGACCTGGTGGAACTACAGCTGAACGGTGATCGAGTGGACATGTTATATATGTTGTGAGGACAACCTTCAGGGTATGACTCAACGTCGGATGAGGAGAATGAGTAGGCTCCTGATTCTGTGGTGGGACCAAGGATTTATTATTACATTTCGAGAGAAGAGAATGAGTCTCTTATGAGCACTGGCATGAGGCTCAACTAGTGTGATTAAACTAATGCTCAAGGTGGAGTGTATTCTCCAAGGAGCTCAAGGTTTCAGATAGTTGTCAGGAGAAGATCTTATAGTTCGAGTCTTGTGCAAGTGTTGAGGATGGCTCCAGGTTAAGAGGGAGCTCCTACTGAGCACAATGTGATGGAACCAGATGATAGTGATGGAAGCGAGTACTTCCCTTGCTAAGAGGGAGTGTTAGATTTTTATCTCGAGAGGTACTCCGCATGTTTTGTCTTGTATGCAAATGTTACCTTATGTTGACACTACTAGGCACTTAACTTTGTAATGGGTTTTTATAAAGTTGTTATAAAGTGGTTCTTTTATTAAAGTGACTTGTTAATGAAGTGTACCTTCTAATATTAATGTGAATTTATTTCATAAAGTGCACTTATGTAATAAAGTGAAATGTACTTTAATATTTTAAGTGATTTATTTTGGAGGGAATGAAGCATGCCCCTTGATCTTGTAAAGGCAGGATTAGATATTAGCCTTTGGATTTAGGGTTGGGGAAGGTGAAAATACACTTGTGAGGGAAAACGTCATCTTCGGATTTTATAAAAGAATGCATTGGGTAGTGTGCAAGATACATTGAGAGAAGGATTTTGAGAGATTTTCTAAGTAAGATTGAGAGATGAAAGAGGGAAGCAAGGAGGGCACATTTCCTAAGAGATATAGGGCACAAATCACATGGAAGGCATTTCTGTTTTAGAGTGTTGCTATTTTTTTTGCTGAGACAAGCCGTACTGTATGGATCCATAAAGGTCGTACAACAACAAATTCTGGCATAGATATCGAGGCAAGGGTGGGCACCATTTTTGAGGCATCTTTGGGTGAATTTACTGAAGGAGGTTGGTTGTACAGAAGAAGGTTCAACATCCTATTGTGGGCACAAATTTCGAGGTGTTATTTTCAACAAATCAATACAGTTGTACAGACTGTGGCACAATTTTCAAGGAAGATTGTGGTGGGACAGTTTTTGTGCTGTAAGTTGTTTTCTCTTGGCTGGAAATGTCTTATTTCAGTTTATATGTACTTTTTATAAGCTGAATAATAAATCTTTCTCTCTCATTGGGTTTCCCCTTCCCTAGCGTTGCCTAAATTTATGAGTTATTCATGGTTGGTTGAATGATGTTCATTGTGTTTACTCCACTGCATAAATTTCTTAGCAATGTGTATTTCTGCTTATGGTAATTTCTAAATGTGGGTTTTAGACATTTCACAATTCATGCAAGATAGTTATCTCTAGGTTGCTAAGTGTATGACATAATATTAGCTTGTTGATTTTGTCATTAAATTTCTACAAAATAGAAGACGAAAAATGTTTGAGAATTGGATATGTAAATGATGATGCTAAAAAAATGGATTTAAACCCTAATGTTGATGAACATGTTAATGAAGAGAGAATAAACTCCAGCTCCAATGAAGAAGAACATGGAATTGATTACCATATTGAATATAAAGCTAATAACGAATATGGATTTGATGAAGAAATTGAAGAGGATGCTAAAACATTGAGGATACAAATACAAATTGGTAGTTGTAGTGATATCAAAGTTGATTATGACTTCTTTAAAAACCTTGATACAACCAAAATTGAAGAATTGGGGCCCAAATTTTCCACTAATAATATGCAAAAATACATTCATGCCGTTTTCACAATGGATTTTGTAGATCAATCAATGATTGTACATACACAATAAGTTAGCTAGTTCATTGAAGTATAATATGTTGAAAAAACCTACCATATCATTGAATATAAAAAGTCTACTAAAAATGGAAAGGCAAAAGATAATGTATTTGAAAACCTAGCTATTGCAATCAAAACGTTTGGAAGATAGCTAGCATTCAATGTGAGGATTGTACATAGAGATATACATGTGGGTGTTGTTACACATACAACTCAAGAAAAACACTTATTCATCTACATGTTGGAAATGTTGGAAACCTTGACAAAGGCACTACATAAACATAAAATGTATATGATGCAATTAAATGTGAATGATGAGCTTGCTTGTTGGCCATTATTTGTAGGCAATTCTATAAGGATATACATCTAGAAGTTGTTGTAGCTATAGTGGAAGAGAAATGGACAATGGAATCTCATGGTATAGTAAATATAAACAATGTTGTGTTGCATAGAATATTAAAAGGTATAGTTGAACAAAATATGAAATGTTTATTTGAGATTACTTGTTAGAAATAATCCTAAGTCCTAACTAGATATTAACAATAGGTTAGTTATGATACGATTGTTGGGTCATTACATTGAGTTGCATGATTAATGTACCATTGATGTACATATGAATTGATTCAACTTCAATGCCTTTTCTGCTTGTCTTATTGATTTATCATTTCTTAGTTATTTTCTTGTTTTCTATTTCTGCAATGTGGTATTAGGGCATTGTTTGATACCTACGGGCTTGTGAAAGAATAATTTATTAGAGAAAATGTCATTGGGAGATGTTGATGAAGATGGTGAAGGATTTGAAGAGGCTATGAATAGAAAAATCTAAACGAATGTCTCTTATATGAAATTGCTTGATCATCTTGGTCATTCTTTGTTGGTCCTCCTCTAGAATGTTGGTCATATACCCCGTGATACTTATATCTATTGTGATTATCACTAAAAAATAATGACCATCCTTCTAAAAGTGTCCTTAAAAATCTCATGATCTAGGGTTTATCATTGTGGAAATATATCTATAGAAAAAATTGAAAGAAGCAACTAGTAGTTTAAAGGGACTGAACCTCAATTGCGACCTCCATTTTCTCATAGAAACCAAAATCCATGCCCCAAAATCTTGATATGACTAGTCAAAATCTTAAGCTAGTTCGACCCTTAACCACAAGCATGTGGTGCCTCCATGACCCTTGATTTGGTGTGTTAGCCCCTTCGTTTTGAAGACCTCCAAGTATTACGGAAGTATAAACGTTTTGCAGAGAAATATAGCACACCAACAATGGATCCAAGTGGCGCAAAGCTATGTGAGAGTGTGCTAGCAGGGAAAATAGTTATGAGTTAGCTAGAAAAAGAAATGGAAAGAGTCAGAACCTTCAAGCACATGCCAGAAGGAAACAAAATCAACAAAGCACAATGACATAATCAAGAAGCAAAGAAATTTCTGCAGAAAATCTTAAGGCATGAAGCTATGTAACAGATTGGGGGTTCTGTTGTTGTTCGTTGGTTTTGGGTTTTGTTGTTGTTTGAGCGTTATTGAGTCACTCTCCTATGTAACACCCCAATTTTAACCCTTATGAACTATAATGTATTATGTAATTGTGACTTAGTTTGGTGAGATAGTAAAGTTGAAAAGGGGACAGAGTGCCTAGGAAATGTAATACATCTATATACATTAATAAAAGAATACATCACTGACTGGAAGACGGACAAGGAAAAAACAGATAGGGGGATATGATTCCACAAGAGAGGCGGCTTAAGGGGCTAAGTCTTTTTTATTATTATATTTTATTTACCCATAATTGATTTTATGGAGAAAAGGGGTTACATGAGCTTCTTGGGGAGGTCATATGGTTCTTGGTTCTTGTAATTATATAAACATCCCTTGGGGGTTGTTTTGGTGGTGGTTCTTCTTCTTCTTCTTCACTCACCCACTCATTGTTTTGGGTTCACTTGTTCTTATTCATTCATTGTTACACCCTCCTGAATCTAGTTGAATTCGTGTGCTCTTGGGGGGAGCATGTAAATGAATGGTTGGAGGATGAGATCCATTGCTAGATGGCTGTAAGAAATTACTGATCATTCCAGGAGGGAATGGATGCCTATGTGATGAGATTGATGGAAGTTAGAAAAGAACTGTCCACAACTAAGAGTCCTTGGAGTTTCCAGTATGGATATTTCCTGACTAGTAACACTAGAGAGAAATGGAACAACCCGAGGGACTACATGATAGAGAAAGGTGTTCATTTTGTTGGGTTTTGTAGGCTGAAGGGGAAAGAGAGATGGAAATTTGGATTTGTTGTATGGTTGGGAAACCTGAGAGCTAGTTAGCTAATTGTTGTGTGTTTTAGATTTGTCCTAGGACCCATCTTTATGGATTCATAGCCTTAGCTCAGGCGTGACTCGTTGTTGAGGGAAAAAAAATAATAGTGTATATGGTTGGGAGGACCGTCCTTGGTATGCAGCCTATTCATGAATGTTTTCTTGAAAAGATAAGTGCTTTATGTTTTTTTTGTATAATGTATATTTCACTGTGTATCTAATTATCTCTGAGATATGTATTGATAAAGTGCATGCTTTCTGGTTATTTGTTGTTCACGACACATTGTTTATTTCATTTATGCTTTAGCATGGATCTTGATTAATGCATCTTAGTCTTTAATGCTTGATTTTTTGATTAAATGTTGTTAGAATTCAAAATCAATTCAAGAGAAGGTTTTTGGAGTAGCTTGGCCAGCCTATGGGGGGTTGAGTATGTTACAGGTTTACATGGCTAGCCTGAGGGGATGGGTATGTTACAGAATGGTATCATAGCTTTTGGTCGAAACACTGGATTGGTATTGGTTGGAACTATTGGACATTGAATTTTTCTTTAAGAACCAATACATCCTCAAGATATTAAATCTCAGGAGTGATAGCATTACAGAGATCGCGCAGAAGCCTGAGCATCGTGCAACCAGAGATCCTTTGTAAAGGATCATAGAATCATGATCGTTCCCCTTTAAATTTGGGAGTGATCACAACGGTTGAATCAAGGATTTATGGATCATTAGATCGGATGTCAGATGGAAGAGGATTGTCGGATAGAGGTGAAACCAAGGGCTAAGTGGGATTAAGTCCCAACCATCAGATCGAATTGGTAGATCGTCAGCCATCGATCAAATCCATGTAGGAGATAGAGACTCAAGAACTTCATCAATTCAATGATTATGGGTGGGGGGGCAGAAGCATGAAATTCCAAAGGCCAAAGTTGTGAAATCCTTTTGGTTGTTTGGTCTGATAGGAAGTTTCAGGTGAAATATCTATCATTGATCGTGCTCATCCAGAATTGAGCACTTTAGGAAGTTTAACTCCGGGAGAATCAAACCATTTTAGAACTATTATAACCCAGAGTCGCGGAATGCCGAATTCTTGAATTCCCCTCGACCATTAGATCGATGGAATGACTTCGAGAGAAATGCCAACTGTTAGTTTAGAAGTACAAGGATAGAGAAGTTTTGGGACTTTAAAAATTCGCCACTTCGGTGATTACTAGAGACTAGGACAAGCCCCGAAGTGTCGAAGCCGAAAACTGAAAAGATGCATCCACAAGATCATGCAGGACGTCAGATCTAGAGCAGAGGAATGTGGATCGTCTGTTTGGTTGATGAAGTGTCTTATGCCACATGGAAGGGATGCCATATGGGGACACATGTCACATGAATTCAATAACTTTTGGACCCTAACCTGTCCATTTCAGAGTGACATGTGGCACACATGCCATGGGTCCACATCACCATAGGTGACATCAACATGCCATGTCATCTCTGGGAGTGTGGCCTCCATGGGTGTCCAACGTCTCTACCAGTGAAAGTGTCGAAGACCAAAGTTGTGAATTCAAATAGATCGTCGATCTAAGATCGCTTCGGGAGATTTCTCAACCATTAGATCAAGCAGTGGAAGGATGGCATAAACACTTCGGCAGGTATCACTACAAGGAAGTGGAAGGACTCGAGAGTTGAAATGTCCCGAAGTCCTGGAGCATATAAGTCCCAAATTAATTAAGGACCATCCATCCCAATGCTTGATTAAGTCCTAGCCATCAGATTAAGCTAGTGGAAGTAGATGGGTTAACCTATGGTAAGAAGTCATCGTCACTTTATGACTGCTTCAACAGGTATAACTCTGGAGGATTTGAGAAAACCGCGAGTGGCAATGTCTCTGAGTCCCTGAGTAACGAATTCATGAGGGATGTTGATAAAATACCCTCCAGAATTCATCGTGACCATCCGATTAAACAAAGGAAGCATAGGGTATGAACTTTGACGAGTAGAACTCTGGGGGGATTTGAACGACTTTAGAATTGTAATGTCTTGGAGTCCTGTAGTGTTAAAGTATCAAATTAATTAAGGAAGATCCATCCCAGTGCCTGACTAAGTCATGATTGTTGATCTCATTGAAGCCTCCATATGTGGTGGGATTTTCCATTCAACAAGAGATTAAATATCGACCATCTGGTCTGCTAGTGGAGTTAATATAAGGGTTTGGCGAATTTTACTCCGCGAGAAGTTGGAATATTGAAAATGGAGAATAGCCAAGGGATGAAGTCCAAAGGACTTGGTACCAAGGGTTGGTCTCGTGATAAGGTAAAAGGGTCAATTAGAGACCCGAAGAGCCTAGAAGTAATCAAGCCCTTGGACATTATGTTCAAACAAGATCCTATGTAGAAGAATACAAAGGAAGGCGCTAAAGATTTAATAATACCACAATTTCAAGCTGTGGTCACATGGAAAGTGGTTTGAAGGAAGCATCTGTGTAGAATTCAAATTATGTACTAGTTAAAGGAGCTATGGAATATTTTCAACAAGATCCTGTTGCAAAATAAAAGAAATGGGGTTGAAAGTGATTTTTCGGGAAGCCATAACTTTTATCTCATATATCATATTGGGGAAAGACTATAGTCATTGGAAAACTGGTTCAAAGGATAATGACCTGGAATTATTCTAATTTGGATAAATGTGATATAATTATTCATGAACGAAGAATAAAAAGTACATGTAAATTTAATTGACAAATTTTTAGGATATGTATAATTCTAACAAAATGTTTGCTTGTAGATTTCGCAGGATTAGAGATTTAATTGGATCAATTCCAGTCTAGGATTGGGTATCATAGTCATGGAAGCATGAAAAATCTTGTATAATTTGGTTGAGGAAACAAATAACTACAAGGAATGTAATGGAAAGTGGATAAACAACTCAAGAATAGTGGAAAAAAAGTATTAGTCAACAACTATAGGATTTGAATAAATTGTAGGTATAACAAAGGAAAGAATCATCACATAGGATATGAAGCTAGCAGGTTAAAATGCCATTGATGAGAATAGAAGGGAAAATTAAGGCACCATAACCTTGAAGGTAGAAATGTGTAGATAGTTGCAAGCTTGATGTGGAAGAAAACAAAGATCTTAAGAGGTGGTGTGTGAATAATCTCTATGTGTCAAGCATAAGAGTTCCAGGGAAGGATTTGTTAGATATGACTTATATACTTGTCTAAAAGTACTCAGTGAAAGAAATCCACTTATGATATCAGATTTCATAGTCGAAGCAGGATGCCAATGCAGATAAATTGGAGATAGAAAAATGAATGCTCTTTCTCTTGAAAAGTGTCACTGAATGAAAATATACTTACATTGGGAATGGTATAAGTGTGAAAGGGTGATGAAATTTTTCCTAAAGGTAAAGTTGGATATGACTACCCAAAAGGAGATACTACAGATTGAGTACATTTGTTGGATTTCAGAATAGCCAAGTGAAACTTGATTGAAAAGTATTCAGAGCAGGGAACAAGACTGCAAATGAGCAGAATCGTAGCACACAAGGCAACAAGGATATGAAGGAACTCAGGGACAACCAACTACAACATAAATAAATAAGTGAATTGAAATAAAAACGTACTAGAGTGCATGAGGCATACAATGAATTTAAAATGCATATGCACTAGTAGGCATTCTGACAGTGAATGCTTGGTGCATATGGATGTGTAATTGTACATATGCATATGCTTGTATATGGATATAACATGCTTGTAGACCTAGAATAGTCTATTATTATGAAATAATGATGTTATGAAAATTGAGTATGACTAATGATGGATTATGTATGCAGGAAAAATGATATAGCATGGTTAAAGATGTGGATGTTATTGTTGCTTATGATTTCCATCCATGTGAAGACCCATGAGGGTGGTAGGAATGGTGATCAAAATGATGAAGGAGCAAGTCCGTGAGATTATATAAACCAGTGGATTAGGTAGCATCAAGTAGGTTGATAACTACCATCCAAGTATACATTTGTTGCTTCTATGTTGAAGGGAATTGAGGTAATAAATTCCCTCAGTTAATTTTTCCATATTTAAATCGATATGTAATGGCCAAAGACCTAGAGTATGTAGTTTTTATTGATGCTAGAATGCATTTAGATAGATTTTCAGTTGTATATTTTGTTATGATTGGTTATGGGATCATAACCGGGTTAATTCAGGAGACATACTCCTTCTATAACAATGAAAATCCATAGAGCTAGTCATGTGTGAGACCATAATATAGTTAGATATGGAAGGGCTATAGTGCTATGCGAGTGCTCAATGGTATCTACTGTACAGATCATGTTTGGAATGCAATCTCTTTGCCGACACTGATGAGAACTTTAGAATTATATTCTTAGTGTTGTGTTTGGGTTGAAAAGGAAGGTATCCAAATAGTCAGGCAAACAGTAGGAAGCTTGTGGATGATGTGTTGAGGCATTGGCTAGACCTTCCAACTCACCTTGGTGAATGCATGACATAGTTATGTGGTATTATGTAGTCAATGCATGGATTCATTGTGTAGTTGTGGTCATGGCTATTGGCACATCAATTGTTATTTTATTTACTAATTAATTGTTGCATTATGAAAAACATGTGGTGTTGAAAATGCATAATGATGGATAGATGCATTATTTTAAATATGAATACTAGTTAAAGGTGATTGGATTTTTGTTTGTTACAATTTTGAGCTCACCTTTTGGAACTATTAAAAATGATACAAGTGGTATTACAAGAATTATTGAATGCATTTTGGTGAATGCATATATATATATATATATATATATATATATATATATTATAAAATAGAAATGATTGTGATAACAACTGAAATGATGTGAGTATTGCTAACTCATGAAGTTGAAAACACTTCAGGAGATGTTAGATAATGTAACAAGGAAGTTGCAGGTGAGAGTAGTTATATAATATGGAAAATATCTATCAAGAGAACATAGTGATAGAAATATTGATGGATAGAAGAAAGAAAATATTGGCTGATAATACATGCGTAAATAATGATGGGTTCATTTGAGTAATAGTTGGATTAATGGGAGTGATTGAATTGTTGTTGTAAACAATTATGAGATCACTTTGTGAATTTTTGTAATTGTTTCCATGAAAATATACATATGCGTGATAATGGCAACTTGTTTGGATGAGTGAAGGTTGAGAAAATTTCAGGTAGAATGGTCTTGGATATGGCATGGATGTAAGCCCATAATAAAGACTGATATATACAGCTGCAGAGCCAAACATTATGAGAAAAAAATTCATTCATGGGAATTTTATTTTCCTAAATAAAACAGATTTGAGAAATTAATAGTTACAAATTGTGACATGATTATGCTAACAATTGGTTTGGCTGATTGAAGGTTGAGAAAATTACAAGAATAATGGTATTGGGTATGGCATTGTTGTAATCCATAATAAAGATTGATTCCTACAACTGCAAGAGCCAAACGAATTATGAGTTGGAAGCTCATTCTTGGAAACTATATTTTATTGTATAAAACATATTTGACATTATGATTGAAATTGTTATAACAATATCTCATGATGACTATATTTTTTATAATACATATGAGATGTTGAAATCTCATGAAAAAGAACACCAGAAGGAAATCGTGCTCAAGATGAAGGCATGGAATAAAGAAAGTCTAGTGGACTTGTTGCAGCTAGAGTTCTTGAAGCCACAACTCTGAAACTTTCTGGCAGAATGCACTGGAGCTCCAGAGAGAAGTGGAACAAC
Organism: Picea glauca; assembly: GCA_000966675.3. NCBI lineage: Eukaryota > Viridiplantae > Streptophyta > Pinopsida > Pinales > Pinaceae > Picea > Picea glauca. Next base: position 302 of record JZKD02S1340080.1, on the reverse strand, counting down.
CTGAGGGACTACATGGTAGAGAAAGGGGTTCATATTTTTGGGTTGTGCAGGCTAAGAGGCAAGGAGAGATTTCTAGTTGAAAATGCCGCTAGGAATATAAATTATGAAGATCATTATACATGTTTTGGGTCGGAATGCCTATGTATACATGTTTAATTTTAGGCCAGAGTGCCTATGTATATAAGAGTTGGTTGGATTTACTGTGTGTATTAAGGCCAAAGAGCCTAGATTTGTAATTTTAATAACATTGGAATGGTGTTGAGCACTTATGATAGTTCCAAAATAAGGGGAGGGGATGTAAC
>JZKD02S1340069.1:0-11687 GCA_000966675.3 Picea glauca | reverse complement strand
AGAAACACATTTTTCTTCTGGATACATGAATTGTTGGACATGGTTTTTCTAATCAAGCTGATAAATAGAGTTGTAGAAATATAGAGTGATTGAGTGAGAAATCACATCAGCCTCCCTTGCTTGGTGGATAGGAAACTAATCTGCCAGAGTTCTTGTGGGAGGAGGAGAGTGGCCTCCATCTCTGACTGTGCTGAACAGAAGGAAGAATTCTAGGGTAATGGTCAAGACTGATATTGACCTAAAGATACTCTGAATTTCTAAACTGGGATACTCAGTAAGTAACATAATTTGAAATTGCATTTGGGCTCTAAGGGAATAGTCCAAATGGTAGTAGACATTAAATTGTTAAAATTAAGATAAAATGGTTGACTAAATGTTGATCCTGAATGTGTAAAGGAAGTGTTGGGGAACTTCTAGAAGCTAATGGGTCAGATTGACATCCAATGGTGGATGGTAGCCATATAGATATAGTTGGAAGCTAAATTGGTTGATTATGTTACCTTGGGCATGGTTATAATTGCCCAGATTGTATTTATAAGTTGGGTAATGTTCTAGGGAGGTTGAGGCAAGAGTGTTTTCTTTATAGATGTTATCGTATAAAAATGGAACCTTGTTATGACTATGTATGATTCAACTTCCATGTGGATTTCATGTGAATGACTGCAAGCTCTCAATTAAGAGGGAACATCAGTGTTGAGTATCCCTATGAGGCTTGTCATAAGGATGGAAACAATATCCTTGGAGGAGGATCTGGAAGTCTGAGATGCCCATGTGCATGCATGACATGGATAGGGTGCAAGAAATGAGCTTGCATGATAAATGTTTGGTTAGGTTTGTGGGTGTTTATTCTTGAGTACATGTATTTAATGTATTGTGAAGCTTCTTGATATGAAGCTTGATAGTAATACTAGTTAGGTATGAATGATATTAAATATGAAAGTGATGCACATGTATGATGTAAGGATATATGTATACTAAAGGCACAATATGGCTTCCTTGATGAGTGATTGTTAGCCCTTAGTTATAGAAGAAAGTGAAGATCAAGGAAGAAAAGGAAAAATGTGAATTGCGCGGAAGATACAGTGACTGTTATTGGGTCGAAGTAAGAAAAAGAGCAGAAAAGATGGAGCGAGGTAAGAGAAAACAAGACGTTGGATGAGGAGATCGAGGATGACAGATCAAGAAGGAAGATGGATTGTGGACAACTCAACAAGCGGAAAAAGCTATCATTGGATGCTTTGGAGCACCACGCGAGAAGGAAGGAAAGACAGGCTCGTGAAGCCCTGAAAACCCCAAGTTGACCTAGGGTTTTGGTATCTAGGATTTTGACACTTAGGTCTCGGCCTAAGGCTGTCGGTAAGTTATTGTAATGTTTAAATAGAGGTATAAAGGACCTGGATGGGTTGTTGTTGTTATTGTTGTTGGTATTGTTGGTTTTTGTTTTGTTATTGGCATGAGCGATTATTGTTGGGTGAGAGAGAAGTGCTGAGTGTAGAGCCTTCTAGTATTATAAGATCTTCAACTGGGTGCAAAGGTTAGTCCTATAGCTGGGTGTGCAGAAAGGGGAGAGACAAAGAGGAGAAGAAAAAATATATGCTAGCTGAGAGCACAGACAAGAACTGTATTCTTCATCTTAATATATTATAAAGCACAGTTATGTGGACGTAGCCTTAGAGAGAGGGTGAACCGCGTATATCTTGTGTTGTGTGTGTGATTGATTCTCTATTCTTTGTCATTTGATATATTTCTATTTGCATTACTGTGTTAGATCTGATAGATAGTTGTGCGGATTAGGTCCAAACTGGTAAGTGATATATAAATGATGTATTTCTCTTGTATTAGATCCACCTAGTATTCCCTTTGGTTGTAGACATATTTGTCTTGCAACCCCCCCATAGCTACTTTGGGTGAGACTGCATCTGCCTTGCGGGTTTTGCCGAAAGGGCCAGTAGTTAGGTCTTGTTGGTGCGCTCTTGGAGCTGAACCCCGCATCTTCCCCTGTGCCAACAAATGGTTCCGTTGTCGGGAAAAAAATCTTCTTGAGGGAATGTCAATGTGGTTTCCATCAAAGACAGAGATTCAAAAGTGGATAGAAGATCAAGAAAAGGACTTCGCTGAAGCCTAGAAAAGGAACCCTAATCTTAGTACAGAGGATTGGTTGGAAAGATATATCTTTACTAATATACATGAGATTTTCTTTGGAGGAATCCATAGAGAGTTATACGAATGGCTAACTAGGTTAGCAGATACCCAATTTGAGATCAGATATAGGCCACCTGTGGTTTGGATGTTGGCGCTGATCAAAGAGGTCAAGAGAGTTGATAACATCGTGTCAAGAGAAGTAGATCACTGGTTTGATAGTACCATTGGAGGGTATATCACTGAGTTTGTTGTTGACATAGTAGAATCGTATAACCAAGTAGAGAGATACTTCTTTAAGGGACCTAGAGGAAAATTTTTACATTTTCTGAAGCTGAAGATCACGATGCTATTGCATGAGAAGAACATATTGAAGATACAATAGTTTGCTGGATTGAAGAGCTAATGTTCAAGAAATCAGATAGTGACAGCGACACAGAGGCTGGACATACACGCAGTGGGAGAGTGTTCAGAGAAGTTCCTCTTACGAACCTATTTAAGAAGAACTACGGGGATGAGGGATTCTACAGTGGAGAAGAGGCATATCTGACGGACGAAGAGCATTCAGAGTCTGCTAAGCCATAGGAAGGGAAAGATGAAGAACCTTGCCGGGAAGAGCCAAAAACTTCAGGAACTGCATAGAATATTGAAGTAAGTACTATTACTCCTCCTGTTGATTGAAAAACAATAAGAAATTAGAGTAATCAGAGTCACCTGAGCGTTCATAGCAGTGTCATTAGTAGCCCAACCCATACTCAATCAGGAAACCGAGGAAGACCTATGGAAGATGAGATGAGGTTACCCACCTTCAGAGGAGATGGATCTAAAGATCCTGATCAACACTTGTTTCTATGCGAATCCGTATGGAGTATTAAGAACATCACTGATGAAGCTGTCAAATGAGCTTAGTTTAGTACTACCCTAAGGAAACGCACAATGAGTTGGTACATGAAGTTTGTTAAGGGAATTTCCTATCCTAAACCGCTAAATGAGATCATGAACGCGTTGATTTCCAAGTTCAAGAAACCCAAGTCAGAGTCACATTGCATTACAGAACTAAAAGAAATCAAGCAGAGAATAGCCGAACCGGTATGGGAGTTTGATCAGAGATTTAAGACCTTGACAGGCCATCTGAGTTTTCAAATCCTAGATGAGCAGAACAAGGAATGGTTCATTGATGTTGTCTTACCATAGATCATAGTTCCTCTGATGCAATAGAATATTTCTTTGCAGGCTGAGGCACTGGAGATTGACATGAAGCTAGAATCAACCCCTATGGGAGAATCCAGCTCAGGTATGAGTCAAATCTTGAGTCAGCTAACTAGTTTGTCTCTGCAGGTCGAAGATATGAAGAAATACAAGGGAAAAGACAAAAGAGAAGACATTTGGTGTATCAGATGAAAATCAGAAGGCCATGAAAAGGAACACTATCCCCTATTCCATGAATACTTGGCCTCTGGAGATCTGATCCCCTTGAAGCAAGTTACCCTACCCTGGTGCGAGGTATGTAGAAATAGACATCACCCTCGTGAGTGCTATTACATGCAAAAATACGTCCAGACACCCACAAATTTGTATTGCATGTTCTGTAAGTCCATGGGGCATGATGATAGGTAATGTAGGGCTTACGCACTCATGCATGAAATTTCAAGGGATATATACAAAATTCAAGGCGAAGTACATCAAGAAGGAAACACTATGCAATATAACTCCCCTAGGAGAGGAAACTTCAACCCTCGTGGTGGATTCCGAGGAAGAAGAAGAGGAGGAGGTATGGGTCGAGGTCGAGGATAGATAATCTGTTATAACTGTGCACAGCTAGGACACTTGGCAAGGGACTGTCAGAACCCTTGTACCACTTGCATCTATTGCAATTCCTTCGAGCATGTTATTGAGGAATTCCCAACATTGCTGGATAAACTTCAGGAGAGACAGGGATCTCAACAGAACCCACAAATACAATTAATCAAAGAAAAACCTCACGAATCAGACCCTATAGTCATTTTTATCACTCGAGGTGGCACTGTTACAAGAGAAGACATAATGAACCAAGGAAAGACTACAGAAGAATCAAGAGTCAAGAAAGATGCAGAGAAGACACAAAATTTTGATGCAAAGAAAGAAAAACAAATGTTCGAGGAGGCAAGAAGAGAATTAAATGGAGACCAAGGTTCTTCATCGAAGACACGACCATAAATAAGAGAATGTGGAATGACTCTGGCATTCGATCATTCTGCTTCACCCGGAGATGGAAAAGAGGGAGATAAACTTGTCAGTTTCTTGTATACGTTTATAGAGATAATTAAAGATAAGGAAGCCATACAAGAACTACAAAATTTGGTCAGACAGTATGAGATAGGAAGGGTAGATCCTTTACTGAATAAATCAGTACATCAACTATCCAAGAAGAAAAGGACAAATAAGGAACTACACCTGAATGCTCAGATTGGAGACTATGATATAGACTATGTGTTCCTCGACTTAGGGTCGGAGGTCAATACCACGACGAAGCAAACTTGGGCAATGATGGGAAAACCTAAGTTGATCTATTCCCCTATCAGACTTAGGATGGCTAATCAACAATATGTAAGACCTCTTGGAATATTGGAACATGTCCCTACCGACATCGACGGAGTGAGGATGTTTTTAGACTTCGAGGTAATTGAGATAGTTGATGATAGTTGTCCTCACCTTGCGTTGTTATTAATTGATTGGGATTTCAATAATTCCATTGTGGTTGATTTAAAGAAAAGATGAATGACGTTTGAAGGAGATGGCCTTAGGGTCATTGCACCTTTAGATCCCGATGAAGGTAAGCGATACACAGAGCCCATCATAGAAGAAGATTGAGCATATGAACTGGAAAAAATATACAAATTAATAGCCAGACAACAAGATTACATTAATCCTACGACAGATGGAAATTTGAGCTGGCGAAGTGACAACGCATGTTCATCAGATTCAAAAGAAGCACTGGAGAACTAGCATAAAAAAATGTACGAAGTATCTACAAGGAGATGTGCTAGATTAACCAGATAAGTACACTGGATTGGCACAACAGTAAGTAACTTACCCACATTTGATGGTCTAAATCCTTTAGAAACCTTCTAGTCGGACTTTGAAGAAAGTGTACCAACGCAACAACGATTGTTGGCAATGGATGAGGCCTTGAAATCCACACCAACAAGATGGTGGGGGACACACAAAAAAAACATTACAGAATGGGTACAATGTCGTACTCTGATGACAACTCGGTTCTTGGCACAAGTAGAAGGCTGTGAATTTAGATAGACAGGTCAGATTTGTCCGAAGGACCATGTGCGAAGTTGTGAGGAAGCATGGAGCAACATTCCTCAATAGCAGTGGGTGCACAAATTCGTCTACACGTTGGAAACAACCCCTATCAACTGGTACCTTCAAGCAGAGTTGTGCCTCATCACTGCAGACTGGGAAGGTATGACTCAGAACTTTGTCACTACCTTTTTATTCGAAAGAAAATATCCTATAGTAGATCAAGCATTATAGGTTGTAAGACAGAAAGTATTCGAGGAGGCACCTAGCCTCCCTTTGGAACAAGAAGAGGACGAATGGACTGCACCCCTCTAGAAACTGCAAGGCTGTTACAACATCAATACTGATGAAGATAATGATCCTAGGAAGGTGAACATCATAGAAACAGAAGGGAAGAGAGATGTGGAAGGACCAGGAGTTGAGCTACCATTTATTGGACAGCCTATCAAGATCAATAAAGTCAATATTGGAATAGAGAAAACAACGAAGCTTGCAAATGTTGGAGATTATTGGGATGCTGGCACTATTGACAAGATCACATAATTGCTACATGAGTATTAAGACTTGTTTCCAATCAAGTTCACTGATATGAAGGGCATTAAAGGGCCTATGGGAGAGATGAGGATCCCTTTGAAACCAGATGCAATACTAGTCAAACAACGACCCTAAAGATTGAACCCTATATATAAGGAGAAAGTGAAGATTGAGCTTGAAAGTTGAACGATGCTTGTTTGCATGACCCCTTCCCTACACCATTAATTGACGAAGTGTTAGATAATGTAGGAGGTCAGGAGGTATATTGTTTTACAGATGGATTTTCAGGATACCATCAGATCTGGATTGCCAAGGAAGATCACCATAAGACCACCTTTGCCACAGAATGGGGATCCTACCAGTATACAGTGATGCCATTTGGATTGAAGAATTCCCCAACCATCTTTTCCACTGTGGTGGTCGAAGCATTCAAGGAGTTTCTACATAAGTTTCTAGAAGCATACTTTGATGATTGGACTGTTTTTAGTTTATTGAAAAATCATATTGAATGTTTAAGGCTAATGTTGGACAAGTGTAGGCAGTTTCAGATTGCCTTAAACCTAAAGAAGTGCATTTTCTTTTCATTTGGAGTGTTGTTAGGTCATATTGTATGCAAGCATGGATTGTTGGTAGATCCATCTAAAATTGCCATCATAGTTGATCTACCTCCTCCTACTTCAGTGAAACAACTACGCACTGCACTTGGACACACTGGATATTACATGAAATTCATTAAAGGCTATGCCCATATTACAACACCCATGGAGAAGATTTTGAAGAAGGAATGCCAATTTCACTGGATAGAAGAATGCTAACAGAGCTTCGACACACTGAAAAAGAAAATAGTTACTGCGCCTATTCTGGTTTTCACAGATTGGAGAAGGGAATTTCATGTGCATGTCGATGCATCTTCTATTGCATTAGGAGCTGTGTTAGCACAATTGGGAACATGAGACATCGACCACTTGTTATCTTTTTCTAGAAGGAAGCTATCAACAACAAAGATCAATTACACCATTACTGAAAGAGAAGGGTTAGCCATGGTGTATGCACTGCAGGAGTTCCGCCACTACTTGATGGGAGGACACTTTAAAATGTTTACTGATCACTCCGCACTGAAATACCTAGTCAACAAGCTAGTGTTGGGGGGGAGAATATGCAGATGGCTTCTGCTATTGCAGGAATATAATTTTGAGATCGTGGTTAAGCCAGGAAGAATGAACAAAGGCCCTGACCACTTGTCGAGGTTGGAGAATGGAGAATGGAAGGAAGGTTTGGTGAATGAGAGCCGATTGAAGTTATATTATGACAACCCACTACCTCGTAGCTCTCGATAAAAGCATGATGAAAATGGTCTAGGTACTAGGTGCAGTTGAAACTGGGTACAGACATGGAAAAGACAGTTTGCACAAGGAAGGAAGGGAGGACTAGAGCTGGAAGTAAAGGCTTCCCTGTGCAGTCTGAAGTCGAAGTAAAACAGGAAGTTGATATATGAAGTGCCTCGAGACGAGTCATAGGTGAGTGTTGGGGGCCTATTGGCCCTTGGTTATGGAAGAAAGTGAAGATCAAGGAAGAAAAGGCAAAATGCGAACTGCGCGGAAGACACAATGACTGTTACTGGGTTGAAGTAAACAGAAGAGCAGAAAAGATGGAGTGAAGTAAGAGAAAGCAAGATGTTGGATGAGGAGATCGAGGATGATAGATTAGAAAGGAAGACGGATTGTGGACAACTCAGCAAGCGAAAAAAGCTACTATTGGATGCTTTGGAGCATCGCACGAGAAGGAAGGAAAGACAGGCTGGTGAAGCCTTGAAAATGCGGGTCAAGTTGACCTAGGGTTTTAGAAACCTAGGGTTTTGACACTTAGGTCTCGGCCTAAGGCTGTCAGTAAGCTATTGTAATGTATAAATAGAGGTCTAAAGGATCTGGATGGGTTGTTGTTGTTATTGTTGTTGGTATTGTTGGTTCTAGTTTTGTTATTGGCATGAGCGATTATTGTTGTGTGAGAGAGAAGTGTTGAGTGTAGAGCCCTCTGGTATTGTAAGATATTCAGCTGGGTGCGAAGGTCAGTCCTGTAGTTGGGTGCGTAGGAAGGGGAGAGATAAAGAGGAGAAGAAAGAAGATTTGCTAGATGAGAGTGCAGACAAGAACTGTATGCTTCATCTTAATATATTATAAAGCACAGTTCTGTGGATGTAGTCCTAGAGAGAGGGTGAACCACATATATATTGTATTGTGTGTGTGATTGATGTTATGTTCTTTTTCATTTGATATACTTCTATTTTCATTATTGTGTTAGATCTGATAGATAGTTGTGCGGAGTAGGTCCGAATTGGTAAGTGATATATAAATGTTGTATTGCTCTTGTATTAGATCCACTTGGTATTCCCTTTGGTTGTAGACATCTCTGTCCTGCAACCCCCCCATAGCTACTTCGGGTGATACTGCATCTGCCTCGCAGGTGTTGCCGAAAGGGCCAATAGTTAGGGCTTGTTGGTGCGCTCTTGGAGTTTAACCCTGGGTTTGCCCCTGTGCCAACAGTGATATGTACGGAAAGGATTGCACTTTCCAATATTAAGTGAATACCATAGACGCATGGTTGAATCCATTTTTTAAGGAGTCATGGAAGTTCGATTTTGAATGATAGCTTAATGGGAATGCACTCCATTCCCTCAGGAAAGGTGAGTATAAATAAATGAAAGAGTAAATGAGCAAGGATGGTCTGTGTCAGGATACGAGACAAATGATTATGCCTTGAGGATCACATAAGAATGAGTTTGAAAAGTCATGAGTTGACTAATTTTGGAATAGAGATGTATGTAGGCTGTGAAATATACCCATGGCAGCTACACACAAACTTTTGATTATGCATATGGTTAAGTACATCATGGATGCAAGTTAACAAAATCAGAATATGTATGGATACATAATTTGGGTGCATGACAAAGATGCATGTTTATATTCCTTATGGAATATTTGGTAAACATCTAAAGCTAACTCAAGGATGAGGCCATCACAGATAGTGATGGACGTGCAATAAGGAAGTTGCATGCTGAGGCAGTTCCCTGTGGAAGAACATTGTAAAAACTCTGTCAAGAGGTCAGAGTCACAACCATAATAACTACTGAGAAACTAAGCAATGAACTACAAACTTATCTCTCTCTCTCTCTATATATATAAGAATCTTGGATTACATTTTGAAAGCATTAGTAATGAATAGAAGACTAATGAATGAATAAATTAGTATGGTTAATTGAATAGGCTTGGTTGAAGCCATGTTAAGAAAAGGCAGTTGTATGCCTCAGATACCCAAGTAGATTATGATTCAGGAAGAAAACCCTAATCAAATTAGGATACTCAAGAACCTGACATAGGAGATGAATGTGATCCTCTCATCGGAGGGAAGACCGATCGCAGTCGTCAAATCGAATTCACTATCCACTGGCGTTAACAGATCAAACACCAGTCCTTCGATTATATTGACGGTCGGGGATCATTACAGAGCGCAAAGGTGAAATTAACGGACGTGCTAGTTCATGGCCCACAATCAACCAACGTCGTTGATCTCGTCGGGGTGGAAGATCAATGATCATGATTAGACAGAGTTAGGCGAACACGTTCTAGATTGGGCCCCGCAATCACTGTGAACAGTCGATTTGTGAACATAGATCGATGGTTGAGAATCATTGCGGAGCGCGAAGGTGAAATTAACGGACGTGTTAGTGTACGACCCACAATAAAACAACGTCGTTGATCTCATCGGGGTGGAAGATCAATGACCATGATTAGAAAGATTTGGGAGAACACTTTCTAGATTAGTCTCCGCAATCATTGTGAACCGTCGATTTGTGAATAAAGATCGATGGTTGGGATTCATTGCGGAGTGTAAAGGCGAAATTTATGGACGTGCTAGTTCACGACTCGAAATCAACCAACGTCGTTGATCTCGTCGGGGCAGAGAATCAACGACCATGATTAAAAGAGTTGGGAAAACACTTTTCAGATTGTGGAGATTGAACTCTACGATAAAGAGTGAGCATATTGGGATTCTAAAATCGTTGTGAACCATCAATCTGTGAGCAATCGGTGGGCGAACCTACAAGGAACCCACACGTTAATGTCGCGTAAAACTCATACGGTGATTGGGTTCTGTGGTTGAATTTAGCACCTAGAATCTCTGTATCAACCTAAATTCTCTGTCAAACACTTATGTGTTGGCATTATTATTATATGGAAATTGTGTGGTTAAAATCAATCGAGGGCTAAGATCGACGACCCACGATCATTTTGGAGATTGCATATGCACACGGGTTAACGTCGAGACCTGTACCCGTAATTTAAATTCAATATAGCATTGTTTTGAGTTTGGGATCTGATCGTAGATTGGACGACCCATATTCATTACGGAGATCAGAAGGAGAATTAAACCATGAGATAGTTGAGGTTCTGCAATCCCTTGCAACCATTGGATTTGGGGGAAAACAGATCTACACCATCTATTTGCAGACAATGGGTTTATCTAGTATCATAGCGCCTGGACATGGGAGCCGAAAGGATAGCACCTGAAAAGAATAGAGTCAAGGTCACATCTCTTGGTCGCATGGAGAGAAAATGGAGTTCCTCCAGGCCAGTCAAGGGAGATAGAGTTTAACACTCTACGTTAGAATGTGGTCGTGTGGACTGGTTCTATGGAAATAAAGGTGCTCATAGCTAGCACATTGCATGGAATTGCTTCGAGGAAGTGCATGTTTGCATGAAAGGAAGACAATGAACCTTCCATTGAGGAAGGAGGACCTTCCGAAAATTTTACTTACATTGTGTTGATGCCAAAGGAAAGCAAAGTTGGGTGACCATGAGTGTGGGAACCTGGGTTACTAATGATGGAAGAATGCTTGGGCGCATTCAAGAGAAAAATTTAGTTTCATGTGTGTTGATTTGGATTCATGATTAGCCTGTAGCAGAAAGCATAGTCCTGTTGTAAGAGTGAACGAGGAGGAATAAGCCATATGGTGAAGAGGTTGGTTAAACTCCAACACACCATAGTAGGGTGCTTGTCACCAAGTGTGGAAGCTTGAAGATCAATGCGAGGATGCATTGGGTATGAATGTGGCCATGAACATTGGCACATTGATTAAAGTCATTTAATATTTTAATTGCACTTGGAAAATTTAGTATGTTGACGAGATGCTTACATAATAATGATATTTCCTTTTTGCTTTATATGCCCTGAATAGATGAAAATGACTTGGACTGTTAGTATGCATCGTATGAAAATATAGTGTGCATGAAAACTGACAATTTGTTTGGCTGAGGAAAGTTGAATTGCATGAAGCAAGAGTCTTGGATATGGCAATGTTGTAAGCCCATAAGGAAGACCGATTGCCTGCTGAGCTAAAATTCTATGGGGAGGAAAGTCCCATGCTTTCGAATCCAGTTCCATGCGGAACAGATATGAAAATAAATGAAGAAATTGGAAAATTTGTGGGTGACAAATTTGCAATAAAATTCTGAAATTTAGAATTGTGATGATGTCTCATGAATTTTGTATGCCTGTGATACAGGTGAGGAGAAAAGATCTGTCCAGAAAGGACGGATGAAGGATATCCAACTGAAAAGCATGAAGGAGGCCACTGCTGAGCCATGAGAACCCTGTGGTAAGCCATGATCACATGGAATATGTTGTGTTGAGGTAACACAAGCCGGAGGGACGCCTCGACAGAGAAA
>JZKD02S1340047.1:0-11687 GCA_000966675.3 Picea glauca | reverse complement strand
TCCAATCCGGAATGCACAAAGTAGCAGCCAGGCCACGATTGCTTCCATATTATGACATGGTCCGATGGGCATTAGACCATGTGGACATACCGACCAGAACCATCATGAATGAGAAGAAAGTCACCATCGGGAATTTCAGGCCGGAACATCTGCAAGCCATGTATAAGCTTCCCACAACGTCCGACTACACATATGGCGCTGAATTCTTGGACGAGTTCAAGTAGAAGGAATGTGTACAGTATGATAAAACCATGTCCAGTTTAATAAGAGATTGGGTTTTGCACGCCGCGAAGTTCAGGGCTGATAGCCACGACATATATTCAATAGCTTCCTTAGAAACACAGTACAAATATGTAGCCATGATGACATGTAGGTTATATGGGAGAGAGGAAACCTCACTTTTTTTTCTTTCGTGGGTGCCTCTAATGTTTCAGGTCGCTGAAGGCAGTTCCTTCGACTGGGAAAAAATGTTGTCCGATAGCTTGACCAGTCGGGTCACAGAGTATCGGGCGCAGGAAGAGAGCGGAAAGGCATCTTCACTTTTCATGTCTGCATACATTATGGATGTCGTGTGTTTTTTAATACCATTTCCCTTAATGAGCTGGAGTTGGACCCCAGCAGAAGCTGAGCCTATCCACGTTTATCATGCGAAATTGTGGGAAAACAAAGTGGCAAATTTCGTGTATGAAATCTTCAACTGGGTGATGGTGCCTCTGCATGTCACTATTTTTGGCCACCCACCACCTAGGATATTGGACAGTATAGTGACAAATCTGAGTAGCATAGCCGACTGGTATGTAGAATCTAATTTTTCATATCTTAGAGTTTTTGGGGCTGAATTTTCCCCTGCATGCATTGCCATTGTTCATTCCCGACAAGTTGGTTTGTCGTGAAGTTGCTAGGCAAACAATAATCGGTGGTATAAGCAAAGAGCTTAAGGGATACTCAAAGAAGGTATGGCCACCTTTTTCTGTTCATTTAAATTCTTATTCTTTATTAGATTTCGGGCATGCCAAAGCTGAGGCAACATCCCTAGAAGACCTAAATTTGGTCCTCATTGAATACAAGAACCATGATCCGTAAAGGGTCATGAGCAATCATTTGGCCAGTTGTGGGCTCAAGAGATTTGAGCACGAGAATTAACCCTCAGATGACATTTTTCGAGGTGCAAGGTCCTATGCTGAGATTCTAGCTCAGATACAAACCTTGGCACCCGAAGAAAGAGCCGATGTTATGAAGTTCCAGTTGTCTTCCCATAGTGTTGCGGGGTGAGAGTCTGAGTACGGTGGAGGCGAAACAAAGAGATGTTGAAGGCTCTATGGATGCGACTCCTGATCAAGAAAAACACCATGATGAGGGAGAGAAAAATAAGAGTCCAAAAGTTGAGATAAAGACTCTTGACCCGCCAAAGAAGCAGAGTCTGGTTGCTACTCCAGGAAAATCAGTGAAGCAGATCGGAGAACCTATCACATGAGTTACTCCCTTGCAGTCGACTCAGGGAAATATTGATGCAGGATGGATCTTCAATGAAGCGTTGAGGCCTATAAGGGTATAATAGCTCCCTCTGAATGAGTTCTTCTTTGATAAGAAGAGAAAGGCAGTGGTAAAGAGGGAATTCTATCAGGAAGGAGAGTCAACAACCAAGAAATACAAGGGCATAATTGATGGGAAGGACAAGAAGAATGAACAATTCGCGACTGAAATAGCAGGGAAATTAGGATCATATGCCTCGGCGAATCAATTTTCAGTCGGGCTTTTGAAAAACCAGCTTAAACGAAAAAATTGCCTCATCAAGACCCTTGAAGCCAGACTAGCCATAGCAACAAAAACTGCCAAAGACCAGGCGAGCGTAGGAATAGAGTAGGCCAGGTTGGTCAATAAAAATGAGATAGAGCTACTCAAGACTAAGCTCGAGCAAGCACAACTGGTGGTCTGGGATGGTTAGATGCAAGCGATCCAGCAAAGGGATTTGATCCAATAGCTGCAGGCTAGGGTGGAAATCGCCAAAAATAAAAGTGATAGATATCGAGATGTTTCAGTCTCAGGCGATGGAGATTAGGGGCAGAGTCTCTGTGGCCCAACAAAATTTACTCGGCAAGGTAGAGGAGATTCGGGACAATTGCTTCCTGGTTAATCAAGTTTTGGAGAATTTAAGTGCCAGAGAAAGGGAAGCTGGAGCAGCATGGGTCACCTTCCAAGAGGCTGTGATAGCCACAAACAACAGGGATTCGAGAAGTGCTCCCAGGTTCACCATTTCGGAGTAGACCAGAGGAAACATTCTATTAAAAGAATGGGAGCACAACATCACGGAAGGCAAGCTGCAAGCCAAAAGGGTAACGAATTCCTTAGAAGAGGCCTTTAGTTATATAGATGGTAATCTGATAGACATTGATAGCGGAGGTAATGTCGAGGCGTTGATGCAAATGAATATGGAAAAAATATCACTTGATCTAAAGGAAAAAGAGGAAAGAGATTCGGTCGAGATCTCCCAAGTGACTATGGCGGACATAGTCCAAATAGACAAATGCATGATTAAACCAAGCACGCAATTATGCGCTATCGACATCATAGATGGACAGATGGAAGACAGGCTGCCACAGTTAGCNCTTCCAATGGATCATTTGTATTATTTGCTCAAAGTGCTCAAAAATGTGCTTTACAATGCTCAAAATACCAAATAGACTGCTCCAATGGCTTCAGAACGTCAAAAAACCCCTAACTGGGCTTTTTTAGCACCTCGTTTGGCCAAAAATTGAAGAAGATAGGCTTCTTGGAAGTCCCCCTTCAAACTTGTTGTCTCTACCTCTACAAATTGCACCCTTGTTGGCTCAACCTAGCCCACACGCAATTTAAAGCATAAAAACTTGGCACCGGGTGCAACCGCACAAACGATGTGAACTATAGGATGGTTACGGGTGCACCTAGCCCCTAACCACCAAGGTGAAGGTCATGTGGCCATGTGACCATGCACAAAATTCAAATGGGGCTTCGTCCCATAAGCGAATAGTAAAGAAATAAGTGGCGGGTCATTGGTTTTAACAACTGTTTAAACCACATTCAAAAACCAAAATGCGTGCGCACACCAACTGGTGCAATGGGGGTCATATGGTATGGTGTATACGACTGCGGGTTGGGGCTAAGCCCCAGCCCGGACCCCCGCACCGACCACACTGTTGGAGCCGCCTTTGTTTTTCTAGCCCGTCACAAATTTCATTTTTTAATGCTCGAAATCGAAAGATGATTTTCGTATTTTCCGTCTATGGTTTCAAAATCTCTGAAGCTTTATCAACGCAAACAACGATGATTATTGTACTCTCGAGGTGAGTCTTATCTTTCGTAAAAATGTTTCCTCTTTTTGTTCTACCTTGGGATCTCGTAGGTCGGATGCTATAAATCACGTAGTTCACATGTCCCGAGCGACGAAATGGAGAAATTGTTTTAATTTTTCACTCAGGGAAGCAACGTGAGTAAAGTTTTCCTAAACCATGATTAAACGTCATCAGTTTTTCGCATATCGGCGTTCACCAAATCCATAAGTTTATTTTTGTAGCCCTGATAGCTGAGAACACGAGGTCCTTATTTTAGTAACCCGTGTCACGGTTAAAAGTAAAAGCTAAACCATGGTAAAATTTCTGTCGGCAATTCTCCACTTGGTGTTTTCTTTTTCAAAATTTACACTGTCTAAATCTTGACTCACGAAATCACAATAAGGATATAAACGTAATTAATCAATCATTTAATCCATGTTTATCTTCCCCTTTTAATTAAGCCGTATTATCGCGATCTCGCAGTTTCGCAGCTCGGCATGCAAACTTCCCAGAAACTTACCTTCGAAGCTCCGAGTCGCGATACGGCGAATCTAAATAATTACGAAATTAATTAAGATCCTAATCATAATTACATTTTTATTAATCAAAATCAATCATCACATTTTCGGGGGTTAGAGGTTCAAAAGGTTAAAGAAAACTTCCCGATACAACGAGTGGCGAAAGATTAATTAAGGTTGGTAAAATTGGATTAATTAAACTAAATCAATACATATCTCGTGTTTCGATGCTTGCATGATTTACGAGGTAGCCTTATTCTTTCCATATGCCAACTAACATTTTAAACCGCCAAAATTTATGACATTAATGAGGAAATAGGGAAAATCGATGAATAAAGATCAAATTTTTATGGCTAAATTTATTTCTAATCATGATTTGACAAACCTGTTCTGAAAGGTACCGAGTTTTCGAATATATATAAGATTTGTTATGCATTTTAACAAATTCATTTCTACATTACACAGACACATTATCTCTGAGCAAGTTGACTTATGTATGTATACGTATTTCTATCGCAGAAGAGCTAAAGCACAATCTCCAACCATGGCTCCGTGAAAAGCATCCAAAGCCAGTGTTGAGGTTTCGGGACAAGGCTCAGACAATGTCGTTGATACTTCACCTCGAAGTATCGACTCGGTCCCGAATTGGTCGTTCGTTTCAGATGTTCTGCAGGCCGAATTGGTGGATTATTCCGATGACTTCAACGACAACGAAAAAGATGATATAACCACCAAGTATAATATAGTCATCCAATCCGGAATGCACAAAGTAGCAGCCAGGCCACGATCGCTTCCATATTATGACATGGTCCGATGGGCATTAGACCATGTGGACATACCGACCAGAACCATCATGAATGAGAAGAAAGTCACCATCGGGACTTTCAGGCCGGAACATCTGCAAGCCATGTATAAGCTTCCCACAACGTCCGACTACACATATGGCGCTGAATTCTTGGACGAGTTCAAGTAGAAGGATTGCGTACAGTATGATAAAACCATGTCCAGTTTAATAAGAGATTGGGTTTCGCACGCCGCGAAGTTCAGGGCTGATAGCCATGACATATATTCAATAGCTTCCTTAGAAGCACAATACAAATATGTAGCCATGATGACATGTAGGTTATATGAGAGAGAGTAAACCTCACTTTTTTTTCTTTCGTGGGTGCCTCTAATGTTTCAGGTCGCTGAAGGCAGTTCCTTCGACTGGGAAAAAATGTTGTCTGATAGCTTGACCAGTCGGGTCACAGAGTATCGGGCGCAAAAAGAGAGCGGAAAGGCATCTTCACTTTTCATGTCTGCATACATTATGGATGTCGTGTGTTTTTTAATACCATTTCCCTTAATGAGCTGGAGTTGGACCCCAACAGAAGCTGAGCCTATCCACGTTTATCATGCGAAATTGTGGGAAAACAAAGTGGCAAATTTCGTGTATGAAATCTTCAACTGGGTGATGGTGCCTCTGCATGTCATAATTTTTGCCACCCGCCACCTAGGATATTGGACAGTATAGTGAAAAATCTGAGAAGCATAGCCGATTGGTATGTATAATCTAATTTTTCATATCTTAGAGTTTTTGGGGCTGAATTTTCCCCTGCATGCATTGCCATTGTTCATTCCCGACAAGTTGGCTTGTCGTGAAGTTGCTAGGCAAACAATAATCGGTGGTATAAGCAAAGAGCTTAAGGGATACTCAAAGAAGGTATGGCCACCTTTTTCTGTTCATTTAAATTCTTATTCTTTATTAGATTTCGGGCATGCCAAAGCTGAGGCAGCATCCCTAGAAGACCTAAATTTGGTCCTCATTGAATACAAGAACCATGATTCGTAAAGGGTCATGAGCAATCATTTGGCTAGTTGTGGGCTCAAGAGATTTGAGCACGAGAATTAACCCTCAGATGACATTTTTCGAGGTGCAAGGTCCTATGCTGAGATTCTATCTCAGATACAAACCTTGGCACCCGAAGAAAGAGCCGATGTTCTGAAGTTCCAGTTGTCTTCCCACAGTGTTGCGGGGTGAGAGTCTGAGTACGGCGGAGGCGAAACAAAGAGATGTTGAAGGCTCTATGGATGCGACTCTTGATCAAGAAAAACACCATGATGAGGGAGAGAAAACTAAGAGTCCAAAATTTGAGATAAAGACTCTTGACCTGCCAAAAAAGCAGAGTCTGGTTGCTACTCCAGGAAAATCAGTGAAGCAGATCGGAGAACCTATCACATGAGTTACTCCCTTGCAGTCGAATCAGGGAAATATTGATGCAGGATGGATCTTCAATGAAGAGTTGAGGCCTATAAGGGTATAATAGCTCCCTCCGAATGAGTTCTTCTTTGATAAGAAGAGAAAGGCAGTGGTAAAGAGGGAATTCTATTAGGAAGGAGAGTCAACAACCAAGAAATACAAGGGCATAATTGATGGGAAGGACAAGAAGAATGAACAATTCGCGACTGAAATAGCAGGGAAATTAGGAGCATATGCCTCGGCGAATCAATTTTCAGTCGGGCTTTTGAAAAACCAGCTTAAACAAAAAAATCGCCTCATCAAGACCCTTGAAGCCAGACTAGCCATAGCAACAAAAACTGCCAAAGACCAGGCGAGCGTAGGAATAGAGTAGGCCAGGTTGGTCAATAAAAATGAGATAGATCTACTCAAGACTAAGCTCGAGCAAGCACAGCTGGTGGTCTGGGATGGTTAGATGCAAGCGATCCAGCAAAGGGATTTGATCCAATAGCTGCAGGCTAGGGTGGAAATCGCCAAAAATAAAAGTGATAGATATTGGGATGTTTCAGTCTCAGGCGATGGAGATTCGGGGCAGAGTCTCTGCGGCCCAACAAAATTTACTCGGCAAGGTAGAGGATATTCGGGACAATTTCTTCCTGGTTAATCAAGTTTTGGAGAATTTAAGTGCCAGAGAAAGGGAAGCTGGAGCAGCATGGGTTGCCTTCCAAGAGGCTGTGATAGCCACAAAATACAGGGATTCGAGAAGCGCTCCCAGGTTCACCATTTCGGAGTAGACCAGAGGAAACATTCTATTAAAAGAATGGGAGCACAACATCACGGAAGGCAAGCTGCAAGCCAAAAGGGTAACGAATTCCTTAGAAGAGGCCTTTAGTTATATAGATGGTAATCTGATAGACATTGATAGCGGAGGTAATGTCGAGGCGTTGATGCAAATGAATATGGAAAAAATATCACTTGATCTAAAGGAAAAAGAGGAAAGAGATTCGGTCGAGATCTCCCAAGTGACTATGGCGGACATAGTCCAAATAGACAAATGCATGATTAAACCAAGCACGCAATTATGCGCTATCGACATCATAGATGGACAGATGGAAGACAGGCTGCCACAGTTAGCCTGAGAATGTTACTTTTTTGAAGCCAACTGTCAAGCAGAACTGTCGAGGCCGATATCTCAGCTGGTTGAAAGATGTGTCACCTGTACCGAGCATGCGCGAGGACAAACGTCTGGCACCAAGTGAAGACAGAGAAGAAGAAATGGAGCGATTTCTCTCCTCCCTATCATAACCGAAATTTTGTAACGATTGATATTCTATCTTATTTGTAAAACTATATAAATACACCACAGAAAGAAAAGAAAAAGGGTTGGACCTTTTTGTGTCGATTGTAACAGAGTTTTACATTTTGAGAGTTAATACAAAGAAAATCTGAAGATTCTCAATTCCGTCACGACTGTGTTATGAGTTTGTTTTCTTGTATTTCATATTTCATTTCATTTCATATTCCTAACTGATGAATGCTTCGTTATAATTTATTACGACCACTACTATAGTGAATGAATTTTGGTTTTCTATAATTGTTTACTGTTTTTCCTCTGTACCAGCTATCAGCAGGTGCAAGACCAGTCAACACTTTCAGAATTCTACATACATTTTATACTACATCGGGTTATTTCCTTACAGTTTTCCTCTCTTGTTTATATGTGCGATTCTCCCTTGATAGGAGCCTTACATCATAGACAGCTAAATTTTTTTCTCCCACCTCATACATTTTATTAAGATATAACTCAGTTACAGGAAAGAGTCTTTGATTTGCACCCCGTTTTATTTCCGAAACCGTAAACTCTCTTTTATACGACCAAATTGAGACAACACTTAATTTCACTTTGAAGTTTTTCTTAATTTATTGTTCCTCCATGACCGTCCCTATACCAACACAGCCTAATATCGAACCCGGATTATCAAATCAAACGCACATTGCCTTAAACCTTTTTGATACTATTCTTAAAACAACTACTACCCGAGTTGAACTCAAACGTTCATGGGCAGCGATTGAACAAGATATAACCATCCAGGAACAGTCGGAAGGTAGACAACGCCAACGTAGAAATATTCCTTAGTTTCCTTTGCCGAAGGTTGATGTTTCTCTCTTCTCCACCCTTTACACACTTTCAGATGCCTAGACACTGTACTTCTAAGACTTCAGTACAGACTTTGGAACAACATCTTTCTGGCGCCGTTGCCGGGGACCAAAGTTACGAAATCTTTTTCCCTGGGAAAACGATATTTATTTTTCGTTGAAAGTGTTACCCTTTGATAGTGAACAAAGAGTACACACCTTTTAAGGCTTTCCAATATTTCACTTGGCGACTTCACAAATAAAAAACTGGCATCCGGTCGAAGGAATACCAGACAAATCCTAGATGGTAATCAGATTACGCCCGTTACCGATCCCGAGAAGATTCTAAAGGCGAGAGGCTCTCTTAAGCCAACCGCTATAGTTTACAAACTTAAAACCCCAAAATTGAAGACTAAGAGTTCTTCTGAACCCTCAACTTCACTCATTCCTCTGTTTGATACTAAAGTTTTAACGCCAAACTACTCCGAAGTTAGGAGTGAGATTCATCCGACAATCCCCTTAGTACACAAAGGAAAGGGCCATCTTGAAAGTTCGTTGACAGTTGACATACCATCTTTCCTTCAGTTAAATTTCCCGACCTCACCAAATTATGAAGAGTGTGTTACACATTTAGTTTCCACACTCGTCGGTTCTCCTGATTTTGTCTCTTGCAAATCTGAGGAACTGAGTCCTCGCGTTCCTTATCTTTCCTCGTCGGATTTTCCTCTTTGCGAAGAAAATAAAGATTCACTTTTAATTTTCTGAAACTCCCTTTACAACTTTCCACAAATAACAATGGCAGCCACCGGAGGAGGAGGTGGAGGGTTTATAGGAGGAGGTGGCAGGTTTATCGGAGGAGGAGGGGGAGGATCCCCTCTGGGAGGAGATGGAGGCCAAGGGCCTGCCCCCCCTCCCAGAGTGTTTGCGAAAGTTTCAGACATATATGCTCCCTTAGTATTGCCCATCCCTCTACATGAACTTCCTAAAAATTACATAAAAAATTTACCAAAATTCACCGGGGAAGGGGATCTGGCCGCAGTCGAACATATTAATTTCTTTGATCAATTCAAAGATATCCTAGGTATCGAACATGAGGACGTATATTCGAGACTTCTTGTCCAAACCTTCAAAGGCCAGGTCCGAACTTGGTTTCAGAGCCTACCTGTAGCATCTATCTTGTCTTATGACGCTTTGGAAGATGCTTTCCTCAGACAATGGGGTGAGAGAAAAGACCATCTATATTATTTAACCAAATTTGGGTCTTTAAGAAAAAAGAATTCAGAAACAGTCATGGAATTTATTNAGGACAAACGTCTGGCACCAAGTGAAGACAGAGAAGAAGAAATGGAGCGATTTCTCTCCTCCCTATCATAACCGAAATTTTGTAACGATTGAGATTCTATCTTATTTGTAAAACTATATAAATACACCACAGAAAGAAAAGAAAAAGGGTTGGACCTTTTTGTGTCGATTGTAACAGAGTTTTACATTTTGAGATTTAATACAAAGCAAATCTGAAGATTCTCAATTCCGTCACGACTGTGTTATGAGTTTGTTTTCTTGTATTTCATATTTCATTTCATTTCATATTCCTAACTGATGAATGCTTCGTTATAATTTATTACGACCACTACTATAGTGAATGAATTTTGGTTTTCTATAATTGTTTACTGTTTTTCCTCTGTACCAGCTATCAGCAGGTGCAAGACCAGTCAACACTTTCAGAATTCTACATACATTTTATACTACATCGGGTTATTTCCTTACAGTTTTCCTCTCTTGTTTATATGTGCGATTCTCCCTTGATAGGAGCCTTACATCATAGACAGCTAAATTTTTTTCTCCCACCTCATACATTTTATTAAGATATAACTCAGTTATAGGAAAGAGTCTTTGATTTGCACCCCGTTTTATTTCTGAAACCGTAAACTCTCTTTTATACGACCAAATTGAGACAACACTTAATTTCACTCTGAAGTTTTTCTTAATTTATTGTTCCTCCATGACCGTCCCTGTACCAACACATCCTAATATCGAACCCGGATTATCAAATCAAACGCACATTGCCTTAAACCTTTTTGATACTATTCTTAAAACAACTACTACCCGAGTTGAACTCGAACGTTCATGGGCAACGATTGAACAAGACATAACCATCCAGGAACAGTCGGAAGGTAGACAACGCCAACGTAGAAATATTCCTTAGTTTCCTTTGCCGAAGGTTGATGTTTCTCTCTTCTCCACCCTTTAAACACTTTCAGATGCCTAGACACTGTACTTCTAAGACTTAAGTACAGACTTTGGAACAACATCTTTCTGGCGCTGTTGCCGGGGACCAAAGTTACGAAATCTTTTTCCCTAGGAAAATGATATTTATTTTTCGTTGAAAGTGTTACCCTTTGATAGTGAACAAAGAGTACACACCTTTTAAGGCTTTCCAATATTTCACTTGGCGACTCCACAAATAAAAAACTGGCATCCGGTCAAAGGAATACCAGACAAAGCCTGGATGGTAATCAGATTACGCCCGTTACCGATCCCGAGAAGATTCTAAAGGTGAGAGGCTCTCTTAAGCCAACCGCTATAGTTTACAAACTTAAAACCCCAAAACTGAAGACTAAGAGTTCTTGTGAACCCTCAACTTCACTCAGTCCTCTCTTTGATACTAAAGTTTTAACGCCAAACTACTCCGAAGTTAGGAGTGAGATTCATCCGACAATCCCCTTAGTACACAAAGGAAAGGGCCATCTTGAAAGTTCGTCGACAGTTGACATACCATCTTTCCTTCAGTTAAATTTCCTGACCTCACCAAATTATGAAGAGTGTGTTACACATTCAGTTTCCACACTCGTCGGTTCTCCTGATTTTGTCTCTTGCAAATCTGAGGAACTGAGTCCTCGCGTTCCTTATCTTTCCTCGTCGGATTTTCCTCTTTGCGAATAAAATAAAGATTCACTTTTAATTTTATGAAACTCCCTTTACAACTTTCCACAAATAACAATGGCAGCCACCGGAGGAGGAGGTGGAGGGTTTATAGGAGGAGGTGGAGGGTTTATCGGAGGAGGAGGGGGAGGATCCCCTCTGGGAGGAGCTGGAGGCCAAGGGCCTGCCCCCCCTCCCAGAGTGTTTGCGAAAGTTGCAGCCATATATGCTCCCTTAGTATTGCCCGTCCCTCTACATGAACTTCCTGAAAATTACATAAAAAATTTACCAAAATTCACCGGGGAAGGGGATCTGGCCGCGGTCGAACATATTAATTTCTTTGATCAATTCACAGATATCCTAGGTATCGAACATGAGGACGTATATTCGAGACTTCTTGTCCAAACCTTCAAAGGCCAGGTCCGAACTTGGTTTCAGAGCCTACCTGTAGCATCTATCTTGTCTTATGACGCTTTGGAAGATGCTTTCCTCAGACAATGGGGTGAGAGAAAAGACCATCTATATTATTTAACCAAATTTGGGTCTTTAAGAAAAAAGAATTCAGAAACAGTCATGGAATTTATT
>JZKD02S1340036.1:0-11687 GCA_000966675.3 Picea glauca | reverse complement strand
AATCCCTCATCAATTTCATCATCAAAATCTAATTTGTAACTTTGTAATAGACCTGGTGTATATAATCACATACTTGCAAACCTTCCTTAACTTTCACAACAAGAGATTAGAATTTTCATCAAAATTTTCTTTAGTCTCACATGACTAGTTTGGGATTAGTCAACAACCCTAACTTGAAATAATCATAACTATGTACCTGTAATGGATAAAGATATGAAAATAGTACACAATGTTCTTCAATTTGTTTTGTGCAATTCCTCCAAGTGTCACTGCTTGGAACCTCTCAGAAAAGGAGTTATAGAAAAAATGACATACCTTGCTGAATTTTGGCTTATTCTTGAGAGAAACCTTGTAGAGCATGCCCCGCACAGAATATTTGTTGAATGGATCTTAGAAAGAATCATCAAAATAATTTATCCTCCCTTGAATTTCGACCTTCTTTTCTTCATCTTCCCTCTGAAATTCGGCTTAGATATCCTTTGCTTACCTCAATCACCTATAGATATTCAATATTCTCAAGTGTGATGTAAAATGAGAGATCCTTGCCTCTTATTTATACTCTCCAAGTATCTTCCTTAGAGGCATCTTCTAGGTCACTTTTCCCACTTTCCTTATTTTAGAGTTAACCCACTTCTAATTTCTCCATTAAATTTATTATTTAAATAATTTATTTTTTATTCACTTTGAATTACAGTACACTCATCACTTCACTTTATTATTTACCTTCTAAAATATCTTAAATCACTTTGACTACTTTGACCTTTTGGGGCTTCTATATGACATATGAGGGTCCTCAAACTTCGTAAGGCCATAACTCTCAAACTGTGAGGAGTTATGTGACATTCCACATACCACTAGAAATGGCATGACATGTACTATCCATATAGAATAGTCTTACCTGCAAATATTGTTGGCATGTTTATAAGAAGAGTGTTCTTGTCATTGATGGAAATAACAACAACGTCGATGGCATATTGGCAACAATGATGACAAACAGGAAAGCAACAATGATAGCATCGGGAATGACGAGACCATGAGAAATTGTTGTCTACAAGATCAGGAGGACAAGAACATGGCAGAGAGTTGGAGTTTTTAGATAGACAAAGGTTATCATGAAGGCATCAAGGAGAGTGCGCAGGATTCCTTAGAATCTGTGAGTTTGCAGAAGGAATGAAGATCGAGAGGAATAGTGTAGAGTTTCACGGAGAGCAAAAGTGTGCGCCAGGGCCGAGGTTAACTTCATTGCCAAATATCATGAGAGATAACATTTTTAGAAATGCAAACGAGACCCAAAAGTCATCAAGACTCGCAGAAGGATCAAAGGTCAAGGCCTTTGACACTTAGAAATTCTTCCAAGTTGGGAGGAATACCCGACAACCGTTGGATCATTATGAAGTAGAAGGATAGGATAAGAAAATAAGAACGCAGGAGAGAATTGACTCTATGAAGTCCAAGTTCCCAAAGGAGATCATAGTTGTTGGATGGAAGAAGGATTGTGGGCCATTGATCTGACGCAAGAGCGAGTTCAGGAATCAGAAGAAGGGAGGTAAGCCAACTTTCGACATTGCAAAGCACAAAGTCGTGAAATGTGAAATCTCAAAATGAAGAAGGTGATCACTACTATTGATCGAGGAAGGATTGTGGGCCATTGATCTAACACAAGCATGATTTCAGGAATCAAAAGAAGGGAGGTGATATAAACTCTAACATCGTGAAACGTGAAGTCCCAATGAAATCTGGACCATTAGATCACAGACTAATTTGGGTCGTTGATCGAACAAGAACTGAAATGCGAAGTCGCGAAGTCCCAATTCACGAAGGAGAGATTTGGGCTGTCAGATCACTGAAGTTCATGGAATATTGATATGGCATGATGAATTTTGGAGTTTGAGAGTTTGTATATCAGAGAAAGGAGGAGAGCTAGCTTGTGAGTTCACGAAATGCAAAGTCTCGAAGTGCTTGGCCCCAAGTCACAACCAGTGGTCACATCAGTGGAGAATAGGGGAAGGAGCTAGTGTCACTAGGCTCTACCTCAGAGTTTCAGAAGTTTAGATATTCGAGGAAACTCACAACAGATTACCTAATACACGAATTCATGAAGCACCCAGGAGATTAAGCCTTGGGCCATAGCTAGTGGTCAAGTCAGTGGAGAATAAGAGAAGGAGCTAGCGTTGCTAGGCTCCACTTTAGATTTTGTGAGTTAGGAGAATCAAGGAAACTCGCAGTTGAATATCCGATGTGCGAAGTCATGAAGCACCCTTTTCCTTGGCCCCTGGTCACATCCAAGGTCACATCAACATAAAATAAGGTAAGGAGCTAGCATTTCTAGGCTCCACTTTAGAGATCGTGAGTTGGGAGAATCGAGGAAACTCATAGCAGAATATTTGATGAGTGAAGTCGTGAAAATCCTTTTATATAGGCGTATGGTCAGCACCGATGGTCACATGAAGGAAGGGGATTAGAAGCCAAAGAAGCCAAAATGACTAGTTGTAACTGATAGAGAATTTGAAGATCCTTAGGGTGATCGCCAGAGGAGCTGAAGAGCCTCGAGGTAATGACCAGTGGAATGAAGAATCATCATAGAGACAATTGACAGATGGAAAAGTGTCAAATAATGTAACTGTAACAGAGAGGATAAGATCAAATGTGACAGAGAATATGAAGATTTGGGGGAATTATCTCACAGAGGACTCGGCGTGATAAACACATGCAGAACAGAGAAGAGTAAGTCTCTTTTTTTGATAGTTATGCATGTGGGTAGAATGTGGTTGTGTACATGTATTGAACTGGATATTAGAGATGCATCATATAGCATGCATATACAACACAGAGTATAAATGAATAAGAGAAGTTGAATAGAGGTATGTGTGTGCATAGTAGGAGAAAGAGTAGAGTATAGAAGCGGAACAGGGCATAGAAGCTGGAAAAGGNCTTGGCCCCAAGTCACAACCAGTGGTCACATAAGTGGAGAATAGGGGAAGGAGCTAGTGTCACTAGGCTCTACCTCAGAGTTTCAGGAGTTTAGATATTCGAGGCAACTCACAAAAGATTACCTAATACACGAATTCATGAAGCACCCAGGAGATTAAGCCTTGGGCCATAGCTAGTGGTCAAGTCAGTGGAGAATAAGAGAAGGAGCTAGCGTTGCTAGGCTCCACTTCAGATTTTGTGAGTTAGGAGAATCAAGGAAACTCGCAGTTGAATATCCGATGTGCGAAGTCATGAAGCACCCTTTTCCTTGGCCCCTGGTCACATCCAAGGTCACATCAACAAAAAATAAGGTAAGGAGCTATTATTTCTAAGCTCCACTTTAGAGATCGTGAGTTGGGAGAATCGAGGAAACTCATAGCAGAATATTTGATGAGTGAAGTCGTGAAACGCCTTTTATATAGGCGTATGGTTAGCACCGATGGTCACATGAAGGAAGGGGATTAGAAGCCAAAGAAGCCAAAATGACTAGTTGTAACTGATAGAGAATTTGAAGAGCCTTAGGGTGATCGCCAGAGGAGCTGAAGAGCCTCGAGGTAATGACCAGTGGAATGAAGAATCATCATAGAGACAATTGACAGATGGAAAAGTGTCAAATAATGTAACTGTAACAGAGAGGATAAGATCAAATGTGACAGAGAATATGAAGATTTGGGGGAATTATCTCACAGAGGACTCGGCGTGATAAACACATGCAGAACAGAGAAGAGTAAGTCTCTTTTTTTGATAGTTATGCATGTGGGTAGAATGTGGTTGTGTACATGTATTGAACTGGATATTAGAGATGCATCATATAGCATGCATATACAACACAGAGTATAAATGAATAAGAGAAGTTGAATAGAGGTATGTGTGTGCATAGTAGGAGAAAGAGTAGAGTATAGAAGCGGAACAGGGCATAGAAGCTGGAAAAGGTAGAGGAGATATGGAGTTTTAACCGACCATATCAGAGATAGAGAAAGTAAGTAAAGTTTTGTAAGATTCAATCAGGGTGGTAGGGTGGCGCTAGGGAGGATTCCATTCCTCTAAATTCTAGTTGGTGCTAGAAAATATTCAGGGAGTTGGTGCTTCCATCTAGTGGGTGCTAGAGAAACTTGGGAGTTGGTGCTTCCATCTAGTTGGTGCTAGATAAATCTAAGATTTGGTGCTCTATGCAAGTTGTAGCTTGCTATCAGAGTTTGTAGCCTCATATTTGAGTTGGATCTCAAAAATTGTGATGTACATGAAAGTTGGAGATTGATTGACATCCTAAGAAGAAGAGGTTTTCACCCTTATGGGTTTCCTCATGAAAATCAGTGTCTCTGTGTATTCTGTGTGATTGATCAAATATTTTATATCTATGCATGTTAAGTTATCAACAACACATTAAATAATAATCTAGAAAGAATCATAAAATAACAAGAAAATTTTCAAGCTTATATACATAACTGATTCACCCCCCCCCCCCCTCTTAGTTATATTTCCAACAAATATATCAAAACTCATACCATTATCCATCAAATAAACTTGGGTCCATTACCCAAACCTGGGTTCTCCAACTTCTCATGGCCATAACTCTCTAACCATGAGGAGTTATGTGGCATTCCACATACCACCAGAAATGGAATGAAATGTACTATCCATATATAATAGTATTACCTTCAACTATATTAAAACTCATACCATTATACATGAAACAACCTTGGGTCCATTAAGAAAACCTTTGTGCTACCAGAATTCTCTACCAGACTTTCTTCAAGGGTTGACATCAATGACAACCAACCTTAATCAATAAACAACCATTAAGGGTCCTCCAAATTCATAAGGCCATAACTCTCAAACTGTGAGGAGTTATGTGATGTTCCACATACCACCAGAAATGGGGTCCTCAAACTTCATAAGGTCATGAATCTCAAACTGTGAGGAGTTATGTGACTTCCACATACCACCAGAAATGACATGACATGTACTATCCATATAGAATAGTCTTACCTCAAAATATATCAAAACTCATACCATTATCCATCAAACAAACTCCGGTCCATTACCCAAACCTGGGTTCTCCAACTTTTCATGGCCATAAATCTCTAACTGTGAGGAGTTATGCGAGGTTAAACATAACACCGGAAATAGAATGACATGTACTGTCCATATAGAATAGTATTACTTGAAAATATATCAAAACTCATACCATTATCCATCAAACAAACTTGGGTCCATTACTCAAACACGGGTTCTCCAACTTCTCATGGCCATAACTCTCTAACCATGAGGAGTTATGTGATGTTCCACATACCACCGAAAATGGAATGACATGTATTATCCATATAGAATACTATTAGCTTCAAATATATTAAAACTCATACCATTATACATGAAACAACCTTGGGTCCATTACCCAAATCTTTGTGCTACCGCAATTCGCTTCTAGACTTTATTCAAGGCATAGAGGGAGGAGATCACAGATAAGTTGGTGGAAGTCCATCACACACTAAAAAGACTGCAAATTCCTATAGTGTAGAAAGTTACAATGCAGTAGAAAGAGAAGATGCAAAAAACACCTACACAGAAGGAATAGGAGGAAATAATTGAGATAGTGGTGAAGGGCAGTGACACCTTCATGGTCACATAGCATATTTTGCAAGTTGATGAGGAGACAACAAGAAAGAAAGATGGGTACATAGACCAAATTGATTTGGTTATCATGAAAATACCTACAAAGGAACTATACAGACTACAAGAAAGTGTGATGCAAGAAGTCCAATATAGAGCCCATGCAGATACCACCAACTTGGAAGTTGGCAGGAGGTTGGAGAGTTGTTACAAATTACCTTTGACCAGTTGACTCTGGAGAAGGAGGAGGAGAAGAAATGTACAAACAAGTTAGAGAAGGGACTGCCAACAGTATATAATAGCATCACATACTACACATAAGAGCTAGAAGACACACTGGAAGGAAAGTTTCATATAATTGCGTAGCTCATGGATAGATACCAATAGGACATCATAGAGTTCACAGAAAAATTGACTTCGACTACACCACCAAAAGTTTGAGATCAAAGAGACTAGGAGGCTACTGCGCACATCAAAAGTATTGCACAGGAAGATAAGGAAGTGAAAGAACTATATAGGAATACCACTCAAATGTGGAACAACATGGAAGAAGAATATAAAATCCAACAACTAAGACAAAAGAAAGAAAAGACAATGACATACATTCAGGAATTAAAGCAACAGTAGAAGGAAATGGCCATCCTAGAAAGGATGAGGAGTGCATAGGATATGAAGAACCCACAGGAAGAGTTGAAGGCTGCACATATGGACAAGCAAGAAAGACAGGCTCAATTGGAGCCACTATAGCAGGAAACATAGGGGATAATAGAAAAACTCCAAGAAGAGAAGGGGAAAATAGAGAAAATACATGAAGAATGAAAAATAGTGTTGGCATAGCACATTACAGTGAAAATTATGGAAAATATGGTAGAGAATAGAACCCAAGTTAAACATAAATTCATTCACTTGGAAAAGGTGTTCCAGGAGTTGCATCTACCCATCCAATGTGCAAACTAAGGTGCAGTGGCTTGGGACGAGCCAAATATAAGTGTTGGGGGCCTACTGTCGTAGGCCTATTTTAGAGAAATAAGTCTATTTTGGGCACATAATTATTTTGGGAGAGAATCCTATATTTGGCGCATACCTATTTTTGGAAATAAAATCTTATTTTTGGAGTGCAGACCATATGTGGTGGAAAAGAAACATGCAAAAAAAGAAGTAAAAGTAGCATGCAGAAGAAGGAAGAAAATATAGTGTGGTGTGCATGCAAACAAACCTACCCATGTTAGGGTTAAGATTCTAGAGATGAATGTAATGGCTATAATCTAATAGAATAGTATAAATAAAGGCCTAAGTGGTCTAATAGAGGTTGGTTCATTGCTTTCCTGGTCAATTAGTAGAGGAGAGATAGTTTGGCCTGAATAAGCTAAGTTTTTTAGGGTTAGGTCACAGGATGTGGATCCTGGTGTGGTCTAGTCCACCTCACAGAGGGTACTTACCCTCCTTTTTTATTGTAATCCTGAAGAATGTAATGTGCGCAACACAAAATTTGAATAAATATGAATAAAAGAGAAGAAGATACAGATATTTTTGGACGTATCCCCAGGGGGGGTGAACCATGGTAAATATATTATTTTAATGTGTCTGAATAATTGTTTATTGTTATGTTGATTATCATTTAAAGAATGAATGATTAAGTTTGATTATGACAACATGCATGCATAGTTTGATTAATGAATGAATTATATATTTACATGAATGGATAATAATATTGATGCATGAGGAAAAGGAACATAATAGAATCCCAAAACCTTCCCTGACTGCAGACACATGAGTCATGCAGTCCCCCATTAAGCTATCTCAAGTGAGACTATGATGTGAAATCTATGAGNCCTTAGGGTGATCGCCAGAGGAGCTGAAGAGCCTCGAGGTAATGACCAGTGGAATGAAGAATCATCATAGAGACAATTGACAGATGGAAAAGTGTCAAATAATGTAACTGTAACAGAGAGGATAAGATCAAATGTGACAGAGAATATGAAGATTTGGGGGAATTATCTCACAGAGGACTCGGCGTGATAAACACATGCAGAACAGAGAAGAGTAAGTCTCTTTTTTTGATAGTTATGCATGTGGGTAGAATGTGGTTGTGTACATGTATTGAACTGGATATTAGAGATGCATCATATAGCATGCATATACAACACAGAGTATAAATGAATAAGAGAAGTTGAATAGAGGTATGTGTGTGCATAGTAGGAGAAAGAGTAGAGTATAGAAGCGGAACAGGGCATAGAAGCTGGAAAAGGCAGAGGAGATATGGAGTTTTAACCGACCATATCAGAGACAACGAAAGTAAGTAAAGTTTTGTAAGATTCAATCAGGGTGGTAGGGTGGCGCTAGGGAGGATTCCAGTCCTCTAAATTCTAGTTGGTGCTAGAAAATATTCGGGGAGTTGGTGCTTCCATCTAGTGGGTGCTAGAGAAACTTGGGAGTTGGTGCTTCCATCTAGTTGGTGCTAGATAAATCTAAGAGTTGGTGCTCTATGCAAGTTTTAGCTTGCTATCAGAGGTTGTAGCCTCATATTTGATTTGGATCTCAAAGATTGTGATGTACATGAAAGTTGGAGCTTGATTGACATCCTAAGAAGAAGAGGTTTTCACCCTTATGGGTTTCCTCATGAAAATCAGTGTCTCTGTGTATTCTGTGTGATTGATCAAATATTTTATATCTATGCATGTTGAGTTATCAACAACACATTAAATAATAATCTAGAAAGAATCATAAAATAACAAGAAAATTTTCAAGCTTATATACATAACTGATTCACCCCCCCCCCTCTTAGTTATATTTCCAATAAATATATCAAAACTCATACCATTATCCATCAAATAAACTTGGGTCCATTACCCAAACCTGGGTTCTCCAACTTCTCATGTCCATAACTCTCTAACCATGAGGAGTTATGTGGCATTCCACATACCACCAGAAATGGAATGAAATGTACTATCCATATAGAATAGTATTACCTTCAACTATATTAAAACTCATACCATTATACATGAAACAACCTTGGGTCCATTAAGCAAACCTTTGTGCTACCAGAATTCTCTACCAGACTTTCTTCAAGGGTTGACATCAATGACAACCAACCTTAATCAATAAACAACCATTAAGGGTCCTCCAAATTCATAAGGCCATAACTCTCAAACTGTGAGGAGTTATGTGATGTTCCACATACCACCAGAAATGGGGTCCTCAAACTTCATAAGGTCATGAATCTCAAACTGTGAGGAGTTATGTGACTTCCACATACCACCAGAAATGACATGACATGTACTATCCATATAGAATAGTCTTACCTCAAAATATATCAAAACTCATACCATTATCCATCAAACAAACTCCGGTCCATTACCCAAACCTGGGTTCTCCAACTTTTCATGGCCATAAATCTCTAACTGTGAGGAGTTATGCGAGGTTAAACATAACACCGGAAATAGAATGACATGTACTGTCCATATAGAATAGTATTACTTGAAAATATATCAAAACTCATACCATTATCCATCAAACAAACTTGGGTCCATTACTCAAACACGGGTTCTCCAACTTCTCATGGCCATAACTCTCTAACCATGAGGAGTTATGTGATGTTCCACATACCACCGAAAATGGAATGACATGTATTATCCATATAGAATACTATTAGCTTCAAATATATTAAAACTCATACCATTATACATGAAACAACCTTGGGTCCATTACCCAAATCTTTGTGCTACCGCAATTCGCTTCTAGACTTTATTCAAGGCATAGAGGGAGGAGATCACAGATAAGTTGGTGGAAGTCCATCACACACTAAAAAGACTGCAAATTCCTATAGTGTAGAAAGTTACAATGCAGTAGAAAGAGAAGATGCAAAAAACACCTACACAGAAGGAATAGGAGGAAATAATTGAGATAGTGGTGAAGGGCAGTGACACCTTCATGGTCACATAGCATATTTTGCAAGTTGATGAGGAGACAACAAGAAAGAAAGATGGGTACATAGACCAAATTGATTTGGTTATCATGAAAATACCTACAAAGGAACTATACAGACTACAAGAAAGTGTGATGCAAGAAGTCCAATATAGAGCCCATGCAGATACCACCAACTTGGAAGTTGGCAGGAGGTTGGAGAGTTGTTACAAATTACCTTTGACCAGTTGACTCTGGAGAAGGAGGAGGAGAAGAAATGTACAAACAAGTTAGAGAAGGGACTGCCAACAGTATATAATAGCATCACATACTACACATAAGAGCTAGAAGACACACTGGAAGGAAAGTTTCATATAATTGCGTAGCTCATGGATAGATACCAATAGGACATCATAGAGTTCACAGAAAAATTGACTTCGACTACACCACCAAAAGTTTGAGATCAAAGAGACTAGGAGGCTACTGCGCACATCAAAAGTATTGCACAGGAAGATAAGGAAGTGAAAGAACTATATAGGAATACCACTCAAATGTGGAACAACATGGAAGAAGAATATAAAATCCAACAACTAAGACAAAAGAAAGAAAAGACAATGACATACATTCAGGAATTAAAGCAACAGTAGAAGGAAATGGCCATCCTAGAAAGGATGAGGAGTGCATAGGATATGAAGAACCCACAGGAAGAGTTGAAGGCTGCACATATGGACAAGCAAGAAAGACAGGCTCAATTGGAGCCACTATAGCAGGAAACATAGGGGATAATAGAAAAACTCCAAGAAGAGAAGGGGAAAATAGAGAAAATACATGAAGAATGAAAAATAGTGTTGGCATAGCACATTACAGTGAAAATTATGGAAAATATGGTAGAGAATAGAACCCAAGTTAAACATAAATTCATTCACTTGGAAAAGGTGTTCCAGGAGTTGCATCTACCCATCCAATGTGCAAACTAAGGTGCAGTGGCTTGGGACGAGCCAAATATAAGTGTTGGGGGCCTACTGTCGTAGGCCTATTTTAGAGAAATAAGTCTATTTTGGGCACATAATTATTTTGGGAGAGAATCCTATATTTGGCGCATACCTATTTTTGGAAATAAAATCTTATTTTTGGAGTGCAGACCATATGTGGTGGAAAAGAAACATGCAAAAAAAGAAGTAAAAGTAGCATGCAGAAGAAGGAAGAAAATATAGTGTGGTGTGCATGCAAACAAACCTACCCATGTTAGGGTTAAGATTCTAGAGATGAATGTAATGGCTATAATCTAATAGAATAGTATAAATAAAGGCCTAAGTGGTCTAATAGAGGTTGGTTCATTGCTTTCCTGGTCAATTAGTAGAGGAGAGATAGTTTGGCCTGAATAAGCTAAGTTTTTTAGGGTTAGGTCACAGGATGTGGATCCTGGTGTGGTCTAGTCCACCTCACAGAGGGTACTTACCCTCCTTTTTTATTGTAATCCTGAAGAATGTAATGTGCGCAACACAAAATTTGAATAAATATGAATAAAAGAGAAGAAGATACAGATATTTTTGGACGTATCCCCAGGGGGGGTGAACCATGGTAAATATATTATTTTAATGTGTCTGAATAATTGTTTATTGTTATGTTGATTATCATTTAAAGAATGAATGATTAAGTTTGATTATGACAACATGCATGCATAGTTTGATTAATGAATGAATTATATATTTACATGAATGGATAATAATATTGATGCATGAGGAAAAGGAACATAATAGAATCCCAAAACCTTCCCTGACTGCAGACACATGAGTCATGCAGTCCCCCATTAAGCTATCTCAAGTGAGACTATGATGTGAAATCTATGAGTAGTGTTGCCTTCTAGTTTACCAGGAGGGCCAATAGTTTGAGGGTTTTGTTGGAAACCTTTAAGATCAGAACCTAGGTCACCCCAAGAATCCAACACTCACATAAAAATCAACATCAAGACAACCAATCCAAGCCATAGGAAAATAAGGGAAATGGTAAGACGAAGAAGGACACTAGGAAGTGATGTGAATTCCACAAAATCCCTTGGCACAACATTGATGAATGTCGCTTGAAACAAAAAATGGTAACCGAGATTAAAAAAATAGAGTCGAGCCCTGACTCAGACAATAATAAAAGGGGGTAGATAATTGATGCATATCCCACTACTATTGTCATGACTACAAAAATACAAC
>JZKD02S1340025.1:0-11688 GCA_000966675.3 Picea glauca | reverse complement strand
AAAAACAACGCATAAGTGAAATAATAGAAGACTTCGACATAGTCTGTGTCTTGGATGAAGAAACACAAGTGAATATTATGACAAAAGAAACTTGGGAAATTTTGGGAAAACCTATTGTGGTACCTTTGTTGGGAAGGATAGGCTTGTTTAAGGGAAATGTAATAACCTTATGTGGAAGATTTACTAATGTACCTATTATTGTTTAGGGAACATCGTTTGAAGAGGAATTTGAAGTCGTTAAGTTTGTTGGGGATAGCGCCACTTTCCCACTATTGTTAGGTAAGACTTGGATTGAGAAGGATTAGATCAAAAGGAAAGCAAAGGAAGAAGCTACAGAAAGGAAAAAGAAAGAATTAAGGGATTTCATAGCTAGGAAAGTAGACCAACTAATAGAATAACGAGAGGATAAGTTGAAGCAATAGAACAAAGTAACAATGAAAGAGGAACATAAAGTAAGAGAATTATCTATCAAGGTTGAAAGAATGTAATAAGGCTTGAAGAACCTATCTATTCAAGAAAGAAGTATGCCCACTCAGGAAGTGTTAAGAAAAGAGATATTAACTTCAGAATCCTTGAGGGAACCTCAACAGTGCGAAGCCACTGCACTAGGGGAAGATAAGAATAAGAATGGAAAGAGGATTCCAGAAACAGTTAGAGAGACTCAGATCACAGGTAAAAAGGAAAGGAAGCTCAATAAAAAGAAGGCTAAGTTGGAAAAGCTACAAAAGTTACAAAAACTAGATGGAATATTTCATAGACTGGAACCTCGCATGAGGTAGGTTCGCAGTGTTTGAACCTTGCTGGAACAACAGGTCCATGCAGAATTGGACTTTGCCTTGGAAAAGTTATATAACCATTGGAGGCGCCTCGACCATTAGAATGACACTCCAGAATGGTTAGAAAACACATTTATGGGCTTATGGACCACTTTTGGACCTTGAGACCATGCCATAACAGACAATTTGACATTGATGGAAGCATTTCCTGGTTGTTGGAAGATCCGTCACAATACCCTGCTTATTTAACTCATCAGTCATTGCGTTGGGACCACTTTTTGCTACATGTGATTGACTGAGCTAAGAAGATAATTCTCCAAGTGTCAAGCTGTGTTATCTGGAACTAGACCCCGCTTGTCCATTTGTCTACCTCGTTGTCCGTTTATCTACCTCGCCTGTCTATTAAAATCTAGAATGTCACACGAACCTAGTGAATTAGAGATGTATGTTGAGGAAGTCCTTAAGAAGCTAATGGTCGATAGACCAATATACGAAGGTATCCTGGCATCATCGACTAGGGGACGACAGGCTTCTCCTTTGACCAGACGTTGTTCTGCACGTGTCAACCCTGTAACTGAAAAATGAAGTAAGAACCACTGCGATCTGGCTAACGTGAATCAGATCCCGTCGATATTACCTGAATATATTACACCTTTGGTTGGCGTTTTTAACCGCGACAGTATCCCCTGAGATTTTTTGTATGTCGTGTTCACTACGTATATTCCAAAAGGATTTCACATAGTCATGAGTCAGTTAGGACAGATCCCACTGTTGAATAACAACAACTTCAACTTAGGAGACTGGAAGAACTACACCATGTTGTCTCCTCACTGCTATCTCATGAAGAAAACTGGGAAGAAACCTGGCATCGTCTCACAACCATGGATTAATGGGTTGGCACAGTCCACTGTGTTGAATGTGATGAAGATCCTGCATTTTGGCCAACACCAGGAGGTTAACACTTGCAATAAAATCCTCTTGTCATGCTATCATGGCAGATATATGTGGCCCAATAGAAGGATTACTATGGATCCGATGTTGATCCACCGAATCACGGGTTTAAATGTGAAGGATCCTGACCTTGCGTAGTTTTATTCAGGGACGGTCTCAGACCGATATCTAGAGCATCACATCAAGGAAGCTTATAGAGAGGTAGAGAAAGGAAAACAAGGTTACAAGGTAGCCTCTATATAGGATGGCACAGTGTGCCTCACTTTCCAAACTCCTATTTGGAAAGCTAGTAAGGAAGAACTACCCCACACAGGTCACCAGGTTCGTGGTGGACTTCGCAGGAAAGTGTGTGGAGGGCATGCAGATGAACTGAGTGAACTACCTCGTCAACAATCTAGAGAAGGATTTCCGCAAAGCCCAGGACTTGGGATATGAATTCCATTACAGTTTGCTGATCATTTTGATGGAATTTATCACTTGGCACATTATTGAAGGAGACACCTTCCCAGAGATCGAAGCTATAGAGTTGTTGGCTGCTCGGTTTTCAACCTTTTGGTATACCAATGACATAACGAAGTATGGTAGTCCAATGTCGTGTTTCATGCATACTACCAAAAGTTAAAGTTCGCCATTAATTCATTTCTGTGCATGGCACCACGCACCCTACACCAATACCGACCCATAGCAAAGTTTCACGTTGATCCTCATTTCATCTACATCACCGCGCGTAGAGATGAGAACCAGGAAGAATTAAAGTCATACTACAAGCTGATGGATGTCGATATGGAGAATATCATAAAGGATTGGCTGGAGCAATGTCTTGTACATGTTGCCGATGCATAATTATCCGACACTGACACCATAGGAAGCCCAATAGTTACCCGAGTTGAACATGTCAGACAATCGAGTAGGACGATGAAGAAGAAAAAGTAGGATGAAGTCAAAGATATAAATAGTGATGAAGAATACAATGCTTCTAAATATAACAGGTCTGGCTCACTAGGAGGAGGATAAGGTGAAGCAGAAGGAAAGGGAGGAGGAGATGAAGGAGAAGAAGAGAAAGGAGGAGGCGAAGCTACACTGCCTAAAGATCCCCCCATTGGGACAGTGACACCGTGGAAGAGGAAGGTTTCTCCGAATAAACCCTCAACAAGGAAGAAGATGCATGCTAATAAGCCCTATTTGGAATCCACCCTCATGAATGATGACATCAGTCTGGTTCATGGGGCTATGGAGAATGCCTTTGAGGACATGTTGCAGAGATATGGAGAGAAGCAGGAGGAGTTGTACGAAAGAACTGAGAGAGAATTGAAGGAAGTGCAACAATCTGTTCGCTTGGTTTGCATAGTACCTACTGCGCCGTATGCACGTCCCTCATCATAGACTGCATAATTGGGTGATGAACTAGGCCAGTTGAGAAGGCTATTCGATGCAACATAAGCTCAATTTCAAAGAGATAAGGAAGAGAAGGATAAGGCTACAAAAGCCTTGAAAATGGAGAAAGACGAAGTCCTAATACAATTATGAGCAGCGCAAGACAATGTATCTGCCCATGAAAGCAAGAAAGTAGAGCTTCAGACAAAGTTTCAGGAGGAAAAATCCCAGCTACAAAGGGAAAAGGAGCAACTTCTCATAGAGTGGGCCATGGTCAAGGAAGCGGTAAGTATATCATGTCACTTTTTGCTAGGCTTGGCATAGGAGGAGCAAGAGACAATCGAAGCTCAAGTAATGAAGCTCCCTAAGACCCTCCAACAACTTTAGGCTAGAATAACAGAATTAGAGGCCCAAACAGTACCGAGCACCCTGCAAGAGGTGCGTGACCAGAGGGAGGAGACCGCTAAAAACACAGTAGTAAGAATAATATACCTTGCCTCAGAATGTAAACAGTTAAGTGATAGAAGAACCCAGACATATGAACGCCTCACTGAGGATCCAGAGCTAAGGAATCTAGAAACGTAGTTACATGAGGCACATCAACATGAATTTTTGGTGCAGACTCAGATGAAGCTTCTCACTGGAGTAGAAAGAATGAAGATATCCCAAGAGCCGCATGCAGTACAAGAACATACCACTGCCCTCCAGGGTAAGATAATGGAAGTCATGCAGAAGCTACAACTAATGCAAGACAAATCTTGCAAGGTGTTCGAAGAGATTGATGGACAAGGCTCACAACTAGATCAAGTGGTTGTAGTATTAGAACAGTGCATGGAAGGGCCTATTACAGAGCAGACGATCTAGGAGCTCATTGAGCAAGAGGCTCAGGTGGAGTATCAAGTCGAGGCAACTCGAGTTAATCTTGATACCTTCAAAGCAACATTGTCTAGACTTGAGTGACTTTGGACGAGTCATAGGCGAGTGTTGGGGACATGTTGGCCCTTGACCAAGTTTTAAGGAAAATTTGGTCAGATTTGACCCACTTTTGGACTTCGACACATTGGTCAAAGAAGGAGCGCCCAGGCAGAGCTGAGATCGCGGATCTTTTTGGAAGATTGGTTGTTGTCATTGATGTCAACCCTAGTCATGGATTTTGGACCGCAAGATTGATGAAGGTATTTAGACATGAAGGAAAATGCACATGTAGATACAAGACCCATTGATGGATAGTATAAATCATGTTTTTTCCGGTGGTATGTGGCACGTCACGTGGATCCTCATGGTTGAGGAGACATGAATTTTTGAAGATGACAAAGTGAATTGAAGAAGGAAGTACATGTAGGCCCTGAAGATAATTAAAGAAAAGAATTACAAAATAAGAAATTGTCAGGTCGGCCCTAATGTTACAAGGAAGTGACATAAATGGTATAAATAAATATCATTATACATTCATTTGATACACAAGTCGAATTTCAGAGGAAATCAGAAGTAAAGAAGGCCGGATTTCAAGGGAAGATGAAGTGTTTTGGTGATGTGTTCTAAGGTATGTTATTTTGAGGTCATCTTACCATTGTTTCTATAATGTTTTTTCTAGAATGATTCAGATAGTGAAATTGCTATGGTATTGAGAAGACATATCAAGGTACTTGTGGTAAAACTTTCATCTCTTTATTCGCTATAATTATGGAGATACACTCTGTGTAAGATAGGGTTTTTAACCAGTCCTGAAGCTAGTCAATAAACAGGTGTTCCGGGTAAAATAGTCATAAATTCTTCATAGAGAATCAAAATGAAGTGGGACAAATTTCATTGGAAAGCGTACAGAATTTAGTTTCTTGTTTGTGAGTTTCAGAATCTTATGTTAAATATTGAGAGAGGGGCATTCTTTACAAGTTAGGTCTCCTGAATAAACCATAATTGAAAAAAGTCTACCATTCTCTCTATAACTTGTTTTTGGGTGGAAGGAAGGGGCAAGGATGGAGAGTTAAATCATCTATTGATATTGGAGTATTGTATATTCCTCTTGGAGGTTTATCCCTCCCTTTACATTTGGAATCTGTAGCTACCTTTGGAAGTCATTACTTCCCTTGAACAATAACTATTGAGTATTTCTCATATATTATGCATGGTGTATTGTGGTGTATTGGTGTAACTCTTATACTATTGTTCATTTCTCATTGGATATAGTTTAATGTTTTAAGTATAAGTTGAAAAAGGTTTTAAGTTGTACTTGATACTGATTCAGCCCCCTCTCAGTATCAACAATTGGTATCAGAGCTAGGTTGCCTTCAAAACAGTTTAACCACTGGGAAGAAAATCCTGAGCAGAGATC
The DNA here is from genome assembly GCA_000966675.3 of Picea glauca. Lineage (NCBI taxonomy): Eukaryota > Viridiplantae > Streptophyta > Pinopsida > Pinales > Pinaceae > Picea > Picea glauca. Next base: position 6,255 of record JZKD02S1340025.1, on the reverse strand, counting down.
AATGAACATGAGCACATTTCAAATGGGATTGAAATATTTGATGGAAGAAATTATGCATACTGGAGTGATAGAGTGAAAACTTACCTAACGTCTTTGGGAGTAGACATTTGGTACTCAGTTGTAAATGGCTATGTAATCCCAAATAATGCTCCAACCGATCCAAATGAGAAGAAGCTTATGAGATGTAATTTAAAAGCCAGACATGTTATTCTAGCAGCATTGGCACCAACCATTGCTAGAAAATTGATGGGCTACAACACTGCTAAAGAGGTATGGGAAAAACTTAAGAGTATCTATGAAGGTGATCCAAAAGTTAAGCAGGTCAAGCTTCAACGACATAGAGCGAAATTTGAAAATTTGAAGATGAATGAAAAGGAAGATATTGCAACCTATATTCTTAGAGTTGATGAAGNAAAAACAACGCATAAGTGAAATAATAGAAGACTTCGACATAGTCTGTGTCTTGGATGAAGAAACACAAGTGAATATTATGACAAAAGAAACTTGGGAAATTTTGGGAAAACCTATTGTGGTACCTTTGTTGGGAAGGATAGGCTTGTTTAAGGGAAATGTAATAACCTTATGTGGAAGATTTACTAATGTACCTATTATTGTTTAGGGAACATCGTTTGAAGAGGAATTTGAAGTCGTTAAGTTTGTTGGGGATAGCGCCACTTTCCCACTATTGTTAGGTAAGACTTGGATTGAGAAGGATTAGATCAAAAGGAAAGCAAAGGAAGAAGCTACAGAAAGGAAAAAGAAAGAATTAAGGGATTTCATAGCTAGGAAAGTAGACCAACTAATAGAATAACGAGAGGATAAGTTGAAGCAATAGAACAAAGTAACAATGAAAGAGGAACATAAAGTAAGAGAATTATCTATCAAGGTTGAAAGAATGTAATAAGGCTTGAAGAACCTATCTATTCAAGAAAGAAGTATGCCCACTCAGGAAGTGTTAAGAAAAGAGATATTAACTTCAGAATCCTTGAGGGAACCTCAACAGTGCGAAGCCACTGCACTAGGGGAAGATAAGAATAAGAATGGAAAGAGGATTCCAGAAACAGTTAGAGAGACTCAGATCACAGGTAAAAAGGAAAGGAAGCTCAATAAAAAGAAGGCTAAGTTGGAAAAGCTACAAAAGTTACAAAAACTAGATGGAATATTTCATAGACTGGAACCTCGCATGAGGTAGGTTCGCAGTGTTTGAACCTTGCTGGAACAACAGGTCCATGCAGAATTGGACTTTGCCTTGGAAAAGTTATATAACCATTGGAGGCGCCTCGACCATTAGAATGACACTCCAGAATGGTTAGAAAACACATTTATGGGCTTATGGACCACTTTTGGACCTTGAGACCATGCCATAACAGACAATTTGACATTGATGGAAGCATTTCCTGGTTGTTGGAAGATCCGTCACAATACCCTGCTTATTTAACTCATCAGTCATTGCGTTGGGACCACTTTTTGCTACATGTGATTGACTGAGCTAAGAAGATAATTCTCCAAGTGTCAAGCTGTGTTATCTGGAACTAGACCCCGCTTGTCCATTTGTCTACCTCGTTGTCCGTTTATCTACCTCGCCTGTCTATTAAAATCTAGAATGTCACACGAACCTAGTGAATTAGAGATGTATGTTGAGGAAGTCCTTAAGAAGCTAATGGTCGATAGACCAATATACGAAGGTATCCTGGCATCATCGACTAGGGGACGACAGGCTTCTCCTTTGACCAGACGTTGTTCTGCACGTGTCAACCCTGTAACTGAAAAATGAAGTAAGAACCACTGCGATCTGGCTAACGTGAATCAGATCCCGTCGATATTACCTGAATATATTACACCTTTGGTTGGCGTTTTTAACCGCGACAGTATCCCCTGAGATTTTTTGTATGTCGTGTTCACTACGTATATTCCAAAAGGATTTCACATAGTCATGAGTCAGTTAGGACAGATCCCACTGTTGAATAACAACAACTTCAACTTAGGAGACTGGAAGAACTACACCATGTTGTCTCCTCACTGCTATCTCATGAAGAAAACTGGGAAGAAACCTGGCATCGTCTCACAACCATGGATTAATGGGTTGGCACAGTCCACTGTGTTGAATGTGATGAAGATCCTGCATTTTGGCCAACACCAGGAGGTTAACACTTGCAATAAAATCCTCTTGTCATGCTATCATGGCAGATATATGTGGCCCAATAGAAGGATTACTATGGATCCGATGTTGATCCACCGAATCACGGGTTTAAATGTGAAGGATCCTGACCTTGCGTAGTTTTATTCAGGGACGGTCTCAGACCGATATCTAGAGCATCACATCAAGGAAGCTTATAGAGAGGTAGAGAAAGGAAAACAAGGTTACAAGGTAGCCTCTATATAGGATGGCACAGTGTGCCTCACTTTCCAAACTCCTATTTGGAAAGCTAGTAAGGAAGAACTACCCCACACAGGTCACCAGGTTCGTGGTGGACTTCGCAGGAAAGTGTGTGGAGGGCATGCAGATGAACTGAGTGAACTACCTCGTCAACAATCTAGAGAAGGATTTCCGCAAAGCCCAGGACTTGGGATATGAATTCCATTACAGTTTGCTGATCATTTTGATGGAATTTATCACTTGGCACATTATTGAAGGAGACACCTTCCCAGAGATCGAAGCTATAGAGTTGTTGGCTGCTCGGTTTTCAACCTTTTGGTATACCAATGACATAACGAAGTATGGTAGTCCAATGTCGTGTTTCATGCATACTACCAAAAGTTAAAGTTCGCCATTAATTCATTTCTGTGCATGGCACCACGCACCCTACACCAATACCGACCCATAGCAAAGTTTCACGTTGATCCTCATTTCATCTACATCACCGCGCGTAGAGATGAGAACCAGGAAGAATTAAAGTCATACTACAAGCTGATGGATGTCGATATGGAGAATATCATAAAGGATTGGCTGGAGCAATGTCTTGTACATGTTGCCGATGCATAATTATCCGACACTGACACCATAGGAAGCCCAATAGTTACCCGAGTTGAACATGTCAGACAATCGAGTAGGACGATGAAGAAGAAAAAGTAGGATGAAGTCAAAGATATAAATAGTGATGAAGAATACAATGCTTCTAAATATAACAGGTCTGGCTCACTAGGAGGAGGATAAGGTGAAGCAGAAGGAAAGGGAGGAGGAGATGAAGGAGAAGAAGAGAAAGGAGGAGGCGAAGCTACACTGCCTAAAGATCCCCCCATTGGGACAGTGACACCGTGGAAGAGGAAGGTTTCTCCGAATAAACCCTCAACAAGGAAGAAGATGCATGCTAATAAGCCCTATTTGGAATCCACCCTCATGAATGATGACATCAGTCTGGTTCATGGGGCTATGGAGAATGCCTTTGAGGACATGTTGCAGAGATATGGAGAGAAGCAGGAGGAGTTGTACGAAAGAACTGAGAGAGAATTGAAGGAAGTGCAACAATCTGTTCGCTTGGTTTGCATAGTACCTACTGCGCCGTATGCACGTCCCTCATCATAGACTGCATAATTGGGTGATGAACTAGGCCAGTTGAGAAGGCTATTCGATGCAACATAAGCTCAATTTCAAAGAGATAAGGAAGAGAAGGATAAGGCTACAAAAGCCTTGAAAATGGAGAAAGACGAAGTCCTAATACAATTATGAGCAGCGCAAGACAATGTATCTGCCCATGAAAGCAAGAAAGTAGAGCTTCAGACAAAGTTTCAGGAGGAAAAATCCCAGCTACAAAGGGAAAAGGAGCAACTTCTCATAGAGTGGGCCATGGTCAAGGAAGCGGTAAGTATATCATGTCACTTTTTGCTAGGCTTGGCATAGGAGGAGCAAGAGACAATCGAAGCTCAAGTAATGAAGCTCCCTAAGACCCTCCAACAACTTTAGGCTAGAATAACAGAATTAGAGGCCCAAACAGTACCGAGCACCCTGCAAGAGGTGCGTGACCAGAGGGAGGAGACCGCTAAAAACACAGTAGTAAGAATAATATACCTTGCCTCAGAATGTAAACAGTTAAGTGATAGAAGAACCCAGACATATGAACGCCTCACTGAGGATCCAGAGCTAAGGAATCTAGAAACGTAGTTACATGAGGCACATCAACATGAATTTTTGGTGCAGACTCAGATGAAGCTTCTCACTGGAGTAGAAAGAATGAAGATATCCCAAGAGCCGCATGCAGTACAAGAACATACCACTGCCCTCCAGGGTAAGATAATGGAAGTCATGCAGAAGCTACAACTAATGCAAGACAAATCTTGCAAGGTGTTCGAAGAGATTGATGGACAAGGCTCACAACTAGATCAAGTGGTTGTAGTAGTAGAACAGTGCATGGAAGGGCCTATTACAGAGCAGACGATCCAGGAGCTCATTGATCAAGAGGATCAGGTGGAGTAGCAGGTCGAGGCAACTCGAGTTAAGCTTGAGAACTTCAAAGCAGCATTGTCTAGACTTGAGTGACTTTGGACGAGTCATAGGTGAGTGTTGGGGACATGTTGGCCCTTGACCAAGTTTTAAGGAAAATTTGGTCAGATTTGACCCACTTTTGGACTTCGACACATTGGTCAAAGAAGGAGCGCCTAGGCAGAGCTGAGATCACGGATCTTTTTGGAAGATTGGTTGTTGTCATTGATGTCAATGCTAGTCATGGATTTTGGACCGCAAGATTGATGAAGGTATTTAGACATGAAGGAAAATGCACATGTAGATACAAGACCCATCGATGGATAGTATAAATCATGTTGTTTCCTCTGGTATGTGGCACGTCACGTGGATCCTCATGGTTGAGGAGACATGAATTTTTGAATATGACAAAGTGAATTGAAGAAGGAAGTACATGTAGGCCCCGAAGATAATTAAAGAAAAGAATTACAAAATAAGAAATTGTCAGGTAATTAATGTTACAAGGAAGTGACATAAATGGTATAAATAAATATCATTATACATTCATTTGATACACAAGTCGAATTTAAGAGGAAATCAAAAGTAAAGAAGGCCGGATTTCAAGGGAAGATGAAGTGTTTTGGTGATGTGTTCTAAGTTATGTTATTTTGAGGTCATCTTACCATTGTTTCTATAAAAAAATTTCTAGAATGATTCAGATAGTGAAATTGCTATGGTATTGAGGAGACATATCAAGGTACTTGTGGTAAAACTTTAAGCTCTTGATTCTCTATAATTATGGAGATACACTCTGTGTAAGATAGGGTTTTTGACCAGTCCTGAAGCTAGTCAATAAACAGGTGTTCCAGGTAAAACAATCATAAATTCTTCATAGAGAATCAAAATGAAGTGGGACAAATTTCATTGGAAAGCGTACAGAATTTAGTTTCTTGTTTGTGAGTTTCAGAATCTTATGTTAAATATTGAGAGCGGGGCATTCTTTACAAGTTAGGTCTCCTGAATAAACCAGAATTGAACAAAGTCTACCATTCTCTCTATAACTTGTTTTTGGGTGGAAGGAAGGGGCAAGGATGGAGAGTTAAATCATCTCTTGATATTGGATTATTGTATATTCCTCTTGGAGGTTTATCCCTCCCTTTACATTTGGAAGCTGTAGCTACCTTTCGAAGTCATTACTTCCCTTGAACAATAACTATTGAGTATTTCTTATATATTATGCATGGTGTATTGTGGTGTATTGGTGTAACTCTTATACTATTGTTCATTTCTCATTGGATATAGTTTAATGTTTTAAGTATAAGTTGAAAAAGGTTTTAAGTTGTACTTGATACTGATTCAGCCCCCTCTCAGTATCAACAATTGGTATCAGAGCTAGGTTGCCTTTAGAACAGTTTAACCACTGGGAAGAAAATCCTGAGCAGAGATCGATGACCATGAGCACATTTCAAATGGGATTGAAAAATTTGATGGAAGAAATTATTCATACTGGAGTGATAGAGTGAAAACTTACCTAATGGATTTGGGAGTAGACATTTGGTACTCAGTTGTAAATGGCTATGTAATCCCAAATAATGCTCTAACCGATCCAAATGAGAAGAAGCTTATGAGTTGTAATTTAAAATCCAAACATGTTATTCTAGCAGCATTGGCACCAACCATTGCTAGAAAATCGATGGGCTGCAACATTGCTAAAGAGGTATGGGAAAAACTCAAGAGTATCTACGAAGGTGATCCAAAAGTTAAGCAGGTCAAGCTTCAACGACATAGAGCGAAATTTGAAAATTTGAAGATGAATGAAAAGGAAGATATTGCAACCTATATTCTTAGAGTTGATGAAG
>JZKD02S1340014.1:0-11688 GCA_000966675.3 Picea glauca | reverse complement strand
AGGTCTTCTTACATCCGCCTTATTCTATTTTATTGAAAGGTCTTATTAATATTGACCTTTATTACATCCGAATACATTGATCTACCTATGTGCGGGTTAGGACCTTAACAATCTCTAGCCCAGAGACAGTACCATTTACAACCACCTATTTTTTTCCTGGTATAGATGCCCCATGATCTGACCATATCTTGACAATACCTATCGAAATGGCCCATCAAACAGATACTACGAGTGTTCACACTGGGATTACTGCGGTTAGTCTCGCCCCCATCAGCACACCACAGACGCCCAGCGTTACCCCAACACTACCACCTAGATACTGTGCATTGAATGCTTCCATTCCCACTCCTACGCAAACCCCATCTGGTTCTCCTGGTGGTCCCTCTTCTTATGGGAACTCTCTTCCCAGTTTTATTCTGACACTCCCTCAATTTCCTTTTGGAGGATCATTCTCATCCTCCACTGGTAGTCTTAATCCTAGTGGCACTATCCCGTCATTCATACCAACTTACCAGATTCCCGTTGGTGGACAATTTCACCAAGGTGGTATGACTCAACCCCCTCTCAGTGGGAAAATTCTGATTGGAACGCAAATCCCAATTGGAACACAACCCCCAATTGGAACGTTACCCCCAATTGGAAAACCACCTTCGATCGGAGGACCGACCCCACCTTATGGACAAAACATACCTCCGTCCTTGGCCCAGTATTGGAATTAGTTGATACAACATTCTGCTCAATCGACTGGGGGTCAACAGTTTCCAGCTACATCTGTGATACCCCCTAGTATAGGCCAACCATATCCAGGTACATTCAATCCCATTTGGGGCTCGAATGCTCAAACTCACGTCCCTATTCCAGGATACAATCCCATGAGCTATTATCCTCTCCAACCACCACCGAACTTGCCTGGGTCTTCACATTATATGCAGACTACTTATGGTCCTACTAGTTTGCCGATGGGGCTTCCTCCTCAAAGCCATCAGTACCCACAAGTGAATCGATAGTTATCCTTCTTGGCCACTTTGGATCTTCCGGATTTGTCAAGGATTTTAAATGATCCAATTCATCACTCTCCCCAATGGCCTGCTATACTAGCCAATCTACCATCGGACATCCCTAAATTCGATGGCAAAGCGGGAGAGGACACGAACAATCACGTCATGACTTTTCACCTCTGGTGTTCATCCAACTCGTTGATGGATGACTCTATTCGTTTACGTCTTTTTCAATGAACCCTCACAGGTTCTGTTGCGAAGTGGTATATAGAATTACCACGAGGTTTCTTCACTCACTTCAATACCCTAGCTATGTCTTTCCTCACACACTACCAGTTACCGATACGTTATGAAATGGGGACCAAGATTTTGAGTTCTTTCAAACAAAAAAAATCCACTCATATATCCAATCACATTCATGAGTGGCGACGGAGACGATGTCTCATCAAACTCAAACTCCCCGATCAGTTGCTGGCAGAGTGGTTCACCAAATCATTTTTGAATGACATTGGTCATGGCATCTCCATGGGTGGAGTCGTCAAGGAAGAGAAGGCCATAAGTTGTGCTCAATACCTTTACCTCGTTTACTCACAAACAGGTACCCTTTATGACTTACTACCTGACTTACCTCATCCTTCCACTTCCGCCACTTCAACTACTCCAGCTGCTTCACATGGAGCTGACGGTGTGATTGGCACTTTCCAGGCCCAACCACATTCCGCCTCAAGCACCAACCCCAAACCTGCTTCTAATGTTCAAAATGCTCCATCTCCTACCCCTCCCACAGGCAAGACTTCTGAGGTAAATGCAGTTCAATCTACCCTAGCCGGTAAAAACAAATCTAAAAAGGGAAGAGGTAATAATAAGGAGGACAAAAATACTTCTCAAGCAGAGCGAACCAAAACTACACCCGTTGACGATCAGGATAAGCGCAAACCTTAATACCCTTGTCTTATCTGTGGTGATGATCACTACAGGAAGGATTGTCCACGACACACCGAGGTCACTAAGTTCCTTCAAGGAGCTCCAAAACCACCTACTCCAGCCGTTTTGTGCTAACCCTTCCCGTCTCAACAAAAAGCTCAGTTGATCATTCATGACCAACCCTCATCTTCTACTACATCCTATTTCTTGATGTGTACTGGAGATTCAAAGTAGAGCGACGTTGCACTCACTACTCAAGCCAAAGATTATTCTCCCTCTAAAGAGAAGGTTGATGATCTACCTCCTTCCTTGGTACAACCCTCTCCCGCGACTCCACCTACCAACAGTCCTCTTCATCTCAAACGACCGAGCCTCGAAACAGTTCTTCAACCCCCCCCAAAGGGCGTCATTCGGAAATCGGCTTTCAATCCTCATGCTCATGCTGCCTAGAACTACAGCATTGTTGAAGACCTGGCCCGAGTACCTTCTGCGATGTCAGCCCTCGAAGTCCTTCAAAGTTTTCCCACACGAAAGAAGGAACTGTTGAAAGATATTGGTGGAATCGATCCGACGGATACGAATTTAATAATTTTTGACTTGGAATATCACATTCCAAGGTTACCCCCTCAACTCACGTTCCATATCCAAGTGATTGTCTCTGACAAAAACATTTGTCGAACTGTTATCGATGAGGGTGCCTCGACGTGTGTTATGTCTCTTACCTGCTGGAAATACATTGGCTCTCCCACTTTGAATGCATCCCAGAATACTCTCAAAGCCTTCAATGGCTCTGGTTTTAAGCCCTATGGTGTCCTTCCTTTGTTTCCCATCACGTTAGAAGGAAAAATGGTCCAAGTCGAAGTGGAAGTATTTGACGCTCCCCTTGATTACAATCTTCTACTTGGCTGCAGCTGGACTGATTCCATGTGCGCAGTTGTGTCGACCCTTTTTCGTGTGGTACGTTTCCCACATCAAGGGAAGGTATTCACCATCGACCAATTAACCTTCTTTAATTCCAATACCCGTAATGGAAACATACCATTCATCACTAAAACCTCACTGGGTTATGAGAACATCGGTGTAGGCCTTCTAAAAGACTCTTCGTTAATGGATAATTTCCCCATTCCACCGCTCGATGTTCCATGCTCGTCCACTGATTCAATCAACATGATCTCCACCTCGATTCATGAACTTCCTTCATCTCAAGACCCATGAGTTGTACCTGAACCTAGAGATCATCTTCGTTACAGTGACGAAATGTCATTAAGTTTGATCAAATCTGCCTATCAGGCCATTCAATCGGCAACACCTTCTACCCCCTCTCTTGGTGAGTTATCTCCAAGTCCTTTCCGTGTCATTTTTCGCACAGACGAGATGATCATGTCTGTCATGGAAGACACCCCTTGGGACGATGGCCATCATCGTTCCATTCTCTTTTTGGAGCAACATACCATTGAGAACTATCAACGGATCTCGACCCCATCGACCGTTGTCGTCATCTCAACCGTTCCCAAGTCCACACATGATGTGTTTTCTGAAGTGAACTTAAGCAATATCTCTCCCACTATTCCCCTTGACATCTCCGTCAAACCTGGGATTGTCGAAATTGTCTATATCAGACCTTCATGTTCTTCTGATGAAATTGTCACCTACATATCCCTTTTCAAAGTGTTTCATGACATATTCGCCTGGAGCTACGAAGAAATGTTGGGTATCGACCCTGAGATTGTGATACATGAGATCAAGACATACCCCTACGCTAAACCCGTCCGGCAACGCCTTCGTCCAGTTCACCCACGTAAAGCAGCTGCTATCAAGATCGAAGTCGAGAAACTTCTCAAAGCCATCTTTATTTATCCGATGGCTCTCACTGACTGGGTTTCCAATCTTGTCTCGATCGATAAGAAACAAGGCACAATTTGTGTATGCGTTGATTATAGGGATATCAACAAAGATTGTCCCGAAGACAACTTTCCTACCCCCTTCGTTGATCAGATTGTCGATGATTGAACCAGAAGTGAAATACTCTCTCTAATGGATGGTTTCTCCAAGTATAATCAAATCAACATTGTTCCCGAGGATCAACATAAGACTACTTTTATTTGTCCTTGGGGTACTTTTGCCTATCGAAAACTCCCTTTCAGTCTCAAGATCGCTGGCGCAACTTTTCAACGCACTATGTCATATGCTTTCCATGATATAAAACACATCGTTCAACCATATCTGGATGATTTACCTGCTCACTCAATGCGTTGTGTCGATCATCCAACCCACCTCCGAGCCATTTTCACCCGCTATCGATTCTACCGTATACGTTTGAATCCTCATAAGTGCATTTTCTGCATGGAATCTGACCGACTTCTAGGTTTTATTGTTTCGCATCAAGGGATCCAGGTGGATCCTTTAAAGGTTGAGGTGATCCTTAATCTCCCTCCTCCTTCTACACTTTACCAGTTACAAAGTTTGCAGGGGAAAGCAAACTTTCTTCGTCATTTTATCCCAAATTATGCTGAGATAACTCATGGATTTACGCGGCTACTAAAAAAGGGGTCCAAGATCGTATGGGATACCATCGCCAACAATGCTTTCGAAGCTTTGAAATTGTCCCTAACGCGTGCTCCACTTCTCTTTCCCCCCGATTACAGTCGCGATTATTTCCTTTACCTTGTTGCATTAGATTACACCATTGGTATGGTTCTCGTCCAAGAGGATGATGCAAACGACGAACATGTTATCTACTACTTGAGTTGAAGTCTAACACATACTAAAATCAAGTATTTACATGTCGAAAAACTGGCCTTGGCTCCCGTCCAAGCCATCCAACGCTTCTGACACTATATCCTCTCATGCAAGACTACAGTGATTTCTAACTGCATCCCTATGCAACACATTCTTACATGTCAATTTCTAGGGGGAAAATACTCCAAATGAATTGTGATACTCTAAGGGTTTGAATTGGAATTCGAACGCGCCAAGTCCAAGAAGTCCTTAGTGTTTGCTGAGTTGATATGCGACTTTCCCCATTCTGAAACGGAAAATGTAGCAGCTGATTCATTGCCCGATGAATCCCTTTTCCTCATTAGCACTGATGATCTTTGGTATGGTGATATCATCATATATCTCCAAACCCAGACTTTCCTACCAACTTTGTCTAGTACTTACCAACGCCGAATACGCTATCAAGCCCGTCAATATATTATCCTTGGGGATACTCTTTATCGTCAAGGGGTTGATTCTGTTTTTTGACGCTGCCTAACATTCGATGAAGCTGAGAAAGCTCTGAATGACTGCCATTCTGGAGCCTGTGGTGGTCATATGTCTGGGTATGCTACTTCCCAGAAGATCTTAAGACCAGGGTATTTTTGGCCTTCTTTATTTAACGACTGCGTAATCGTCGTTCAAAAATGCCATGCTTGCCAGACCTATAATAACAAGATACGGTCACATCCTGCTCCTCTTCACCCTGTGGTCTCCGTTGGTGCCTTTGTGAAATGGGGCATCGATTTCATGACATGTCACCCTCACTCAGTTAGGGGGCATGGATACATTATTGTAGCCATCGATTACTTTACGAAATGGGCCGAGGCGATGCTGACATTTGACAACACTGGAAAGACCGCAACATTATTCATTTTTAATCACATCATAGCCCGTTTTGGTGTTCCCCAGGCTATCATCACTGATCACGGTAGCCACTTTAGAAACTTCATGCTGTCCGAACATACTGAAAAGTTGGGTCTTCACCATGAAAACTCAATGACCTATTACCCACAAGCTAACGGCCAAGTCGAAGAAATTAACAAAGTTCTTGTAACTATGCTATGACAAATGATAGGGATTCACAAAACAAGTTGGCACACAATGTTGTTTTCGGCATTGTGGGCTTACCGGACATCCATCAAGTCTGCCACTGGGTTTATACCTTTCTGGTTAGTCTATGGTTTGGAATCCATTCTCCCGATTGAATGCGAGATACCCTCTTTAAAACTAGCTGTTGAACTCCTACCAAACACTTCTGCTGAGGAAGAACATCTATTTCATCTTATGTGATTAGACGAAACTCGACGCAATGCTACCCTAGTCATAGAAGCTCAGAAAAAATGTGCCAAGGCCCAATACGACAAACATGTCAAGCCTCCCGTTTTCTCTGAAGGAGATCTCGTTCTCCTCTATGAACAAGATCGAGATATGCTAGGAGATGGAAAATTTGAAACCATGTGGCGAGGTCCTTATCTCGTTCGATGAGTTTTGAAAAAAGGGGCTTATGATTTAGTAGATTACGATGGTATCCCTTTGAGTGAACCCAGGAATGGGTTGTACTTGAAGAAGTACTATGCATAAAATCATCTGTGCACGAGTACTTGTATTTTTATTGTATCATACTTCTTGTGTGTTACCATAGCTTTCTTTTGTCGTTATCTGGTCTCTGCCCTTATGTGACGTTGTGTTTGATTTCCAGATGTTGGAGTCTTCGCTACCCTACATTGGCTTCGCTGATGGTGCTAGCCATAGTACTCAGAACCTTGCCTCTGCTACATGGGCAATTTACGCCCCTACAAACAAACTTGTCTCCTTACGAGGTGTGTGTCTCGATTGTGCGACCAACAATATTACAGAGTATAGTGTTGTTATCGAATTGTTTATTGATGCTATCTCGCTCAGAATCCATCATTTGGTTGTGCGACTCAATTCACAGCTTGTAGTACTACAGTTAAGTAATGTCTATACTATTCGAAGTCCTACTTTATTACGAGTGTATTTGTGAATTCACCTCTTGGAACGTTATTTTGATTATATTGAATATCAACATATTTCTAGATGTCTAAATGCGTTAACTGATGCATTGGCTAACTATGTATTAGAAAGACATTTGGATCATTTATAAATCAATCACAAAAATTTTCACAATACAAGATAAACCGGTAGAATCCGTATGTATATATAACGATCAAAAGATTTTTTACAAAAAAGTTCTGTCCGAAGACCAAAATGTTAAAATCTGAAGCTCATAGCTTCTATAAAGTGACATCATGGATGACGTTCATGGTATCACACAACTGCCCGGGCAACCCTACAGAGTAGTCGACCAATGGACTCTGACACTCCTACTGTGTGACACTGATAACGTCGTGGAACCTCTCCAAGAGGCATGTCTAGAATATTTGATGTCAAACCCTCTAGGTTTTGTTCCACTGCTTGATAATCCTAGGCATCCCATTGTAGCACTGGCACTACCTCTCCTTGCCGCTGAATAGGAGAAGTACCAAGAGGTCTATAAGGTCCCACATATGTGTCATCAAAAATGAATTTTGTATTTAGTCTTTGGACGAACATATAAAAAACATTTTCATATGATAAAATTCACAAAAACATTTAAAAAGGATAAAATGTGTACTTCTTACCAAGTTCCCCCCACTGAGCACCCTCAGGCAGGACTAATTATGGATCTCCTTGGAAATCCAACCCGGCATAAGCATAATCGTCGACCATCAACATCTGTGGTCGCAACCAGTCCAAGAAGGTATCATCATACTTGATAATTGGTCCAGCTACGTGTTGGGCCATGAGCTAACACCATCTCAACATTCTTGGATCTATGGGAGTCGGTAAATTCCACTCAACCTGCAGCCTCAGTAAGGGAACCCTCTCAAGAAAGAAGGACACTAACAAAGACCCATACCCGAATTCCTTCAGGTTGCCTCGTCTGCATTTGGTCAACTGCCTTTTCATGTTACGAAGAACAACATCTGCCCGGTTAAAAACCCGAGGCTCAGTACACTCTATGGCATACTGAAAGTAACTCTGGAGCGCCATGTGAGGAGCGAAGCTCCCAACCATACGACCAATGGTGAAGAAAATAGTGCGGAGGGTCATATCCCACACTCCCCAAATAGCTACTTTCCCTTTCTTCCTCTCTGCCTCTGGAACATAGTGTAAATGGTAGTACTCACTCATGGGCAACCCACCACCTATGCTACCAGTCAGGCTGATGCAGGAGCATCTCTCATGACAAGCGAGCCAGCACGGAATGCAAGTGGACATCTAGACAAAACAACACGAATTTTGAAATCACCTTGAGAATTGATGCACCATCTTAAATGAGCCATTAAGATGAGGCGCACTTGTATATTGTAATCAAACCTTGAGCGCCCCACTCTCGTATAAAGTAGATAGACGCATTTATGTTGAGATGAAATAGGTAGATAGAATTTAATATTAGATTAGACAGTTTTAGAAAGAAAGAGGGAAACGGGATATAGACACCCTCATTGTGCATTGTAACATAATTTTGAGCATTGAGAAGAAGAGAAGCAGAGAGCTGTGGAAGAACACCCATGTACAGAGCTTGAATTAATAGAAGAGTTTAATTCAAATCCATGGTTTTGTGTTTGTTCTCTGTGTATGTATGTTGAATGCTATGCTCATGAGTATTTACTTCTTGTTATGCATTTTATTTACATGCTATGTATGAATGATTTCTTGCTGAGTGTTTGAAATCTGACAAAGGAAGTAGGAGAAATGAGTTTCAATTGTTTCTCTATCTGAGCAAGGATTCCTGCAAGGAGTGCATTTGAAGCCGTCTGGAAGGAGTGCATTGACAGAAGGCTCAGATAGTTTAACCCTTGTTCTCATTCACCCAAAAGTGCATTTGGGGCACATGATCCATGCAAGGAGTGTGCATGCTAAGGAAAGTCTCAATTGTGAATCTGAGCAAAGCATAGAAGGATTGCTACTGTAGGAGTGCACAGAGTCGAAGGTATTCAGCACTTGAAAGTGTCTAAGAGTTGCCACAAGGAGTGCGTGCAAGAATTTTCTCTACGACTCAGAGTCATGAGAAATCTTAGGAAGGATAGGCCTTCGAATTCTGCTGAAGAACTGTGTAGGGAAGCCATTATTGGGAGTTTGTAAGAGGCGTTGCAAGTGTGCACACAGGTGGATAAGTCCTCATGGAGGAATACTTGGTTCACTTCATAGAATTCATCGGGAAGGATAGATGGTTGGTATTCTCTGAGGAGAAACCGCGAATCTCCGTGGTTTGTGGGATCTTGTGGAGGTGCAAGGGAGATACGACGTCATATTTCCTAAAGGCTAAAATCTCAGGAGGGGGAGAGTCATTGATCCAAGTCGGTCAGGGCCATTGGATCTACACATACATCGTGCATCGGGGTTTTGTGGGTTGAGGTCCCGTGAATATAGCAACAGGAATCACAAAATCGCGAAACGCGATATCCCAATGAGCTCAGAGCCATCCATCTATTGGGACAGGTGGTAGGAACCAGGAGTCATCGATATATTGGAGGTTCAGAAGTCAAAATCTCGAGACCCTTTGAGTCTCGCAACAGCCAAGGATCATAGTTGTGGATCTCAGGTAAGACACGTGCCAGTTGGTCGCTCGATCGGAGATTTGGTCATCGGGGTTCATACAAGTGTAGTGGTTAGACTTTGCATTTGGAGAAGTCCGAGGTTCAAGATGAACCACCCATCATTTGGGACGCATTTTAGAAGATCTAAAGAAGTCGGGGTTCGGAGTATCATAGATTTCAAGGATAGGATACTCTTGCAATTTGGAATCACAAAACGTGATATCCCAATGGGGTAGAGCAGTGTGGGACCACAAGAGCCAGAGTGGAAGACAGGTGGCACAAGTTATTGGGGTTTTGCAGTGAGAAGTGTCGAACCATTAACATCAGGATTCGCAATCCCGCGAAGTCCGAAATCCCGATAGAAGTGACGGGAAGTTGAAGGGACAACTCGCATGTGCATCAGAGTTTCGGTGTATCGGGCATCGGGAGTCAGAGAACCGAATTTCTTGATATCGCAAGTAGAGAAATCATGATAGGAAAGGTCTCGACAGGCAAAGGAAGGGTCAGCATTGACTTGCATCGGGGTTCGGGGATTCGAAACACTAGCGCTCGACCATTGACCTCGCGATACCGCGAAGTTTGATTCCCCGATAAGTAAAGAGGGGGGATCACGTGAAGAGTTATGTGGGTGTAGATTTCTTGATAGGGAAATAGAAGGACCGGTTAGTGTTCTTCGGGCCAAGAGAAAGGAGAAGATCATGTGAGTGGAGGTACCGGAGGAGCGCGCCTGCGTTAAGTGGTATCAGAGCTTAGAAAATCTTATTTTCTTTCTATATCAGGGAAGAGGAAGATTCACCATGCCACTGAGAAGAAGATATAGACAATCACCCGATCCAGAGGAGGAAAGGGAAATGTCCAGACGAAGGGGTAGGCAAGTGCAGAATCCAGAAGTAGAAAGAGATCTGCATAATTTACGCGCTATGATTGTGGACATGGAGATAAGACAAAGGTGCACAGCTGATGTAGGAGATATCAGTGAGTTCGAAGATGAAGATGATGCTGGACATGGAGAAGAAGAAATGCCAGCAGAAGATGTAGCAAATGAGCGCTTACTTAAAGTTGTTGTAAGAATGGGTGCAAAGGTAAAGATGGATATTCCAGTTTATGAGGGAAATCTAGATGTAGAAGAGATTCTAGAATGGATTAGAGCTCTAGACACCTATTTTGATTATGAAGATATTGAAGAGGATAAGAAAGTCAAGCATGATGTCACGAGATTAAGAGGACATGTAGCCTTGTGGTGGGATGAACTACAAGAGGATAGGCATTGCCAAGGCAAGCAAACAATTAAGAGCTGGGATAGGATGATTGCAAAGATGAAGGCAAAATTCATTCCTAGGGACTATCAAATTTCTTTGTTCAGGATGACGCAAAACCTAAGACAGAAGCTGATGACAGTAAAGGAATATACTGAAGAATTTTATAGGTTGAATATCAGGGAAGGTCATCACGAAAGCAATGATGAAAAGGTGGCCAAGTATATGAATGGCCTGAGATATGAGATTCAGGATGAAATGAGTATGATGACCATCCGAACGGTAGAATATTCTTATCAGATGGCTCTGAAAGCTGAAGAGAAGCTGAACCAAAGGCAGAGTTAGAGGGGCCGAGGCATAAGTCATCCCAGAGGCAAATTAGTTGCCCAAGAAAGAACCTAGAAGCCCAGGGACGACTAGAAGAAACCTCAGACTCAGACAAATGTTAGGACCACATAATGTACCCATTTTGCCCATACTTTTTGCCATTATTATACCCTTCATCACCTGTATCTAGACTCATATTATCACTTCATCCGATCACTCCAAGGTATACAACATCTTTTCTCATCACTATATGTTTAATTTGCTTTGCATAATACTTTACATTACTTTTTGACCTAACCATTGATTAGAAGCGCATAAGTGTCCATATTTGCAGAATAGTATTCAAAGCCGCTGCTGAAACACAGAACTATCCAAGGCGCTGTTGAACTGATGCTGAAACACGGAGCTGCTACACAATCCGAGGATGCATATGCTGAAACACGAAGTAGCTACATGGTTCGAGGATGCAGATGCTGAAACACGGAGCTATCACTCAGTTCAGAATGAAGATGCTGAGACACAGTGGAGACCACCACGATGCTGAGACACGAGCCTTGATAGTTAGCAGTTAAGGATGACATAGTCAAAGGACGTGATTCACGTGGCTGAACAACCCGTGAATCGCGATGCTGAAACAACATCAGCAGCTATGAGAAGCGGTTACACCAGCCGTAACAGCAATGCCTCGTCAAGTTCCTGTATTGGCATTCGGTTGCATGAGAATAGGACACCCTACGCTGATTTAGAAAGAAGATCCGATTTAGTGTAGGATCCAAATCTTCCTTGTAATGATTGTATCGATGGGATTTCCCTTTAAAT